>JAASFN010000656.1:0-15837 GCA_023333795.1 Globisporangium rhizosaccharum | reverse complement strand
CTGCTGTCTACCTGGTCGAACCAGAAGAACCGAACGAGATGAGTGAGTGAATGAATGGATGAGTGGATGCGTGCGTTGCTAGTGCACAGCCACGTGTGTGAGAGAGAGTAGAGCATGTCGAGCGACTGAAGCCGAGAAGGTCGTGTCACGACGATGAGCTTGTCTGCACAAGCTTTCTGTTGCTGCTGATTCGCAGTCAGTATACTGAAACATAGTGAGTTGTGCGAAAGCTGGTGAACTGAAATCGACTGTTTGGGCTCTGAAGCGACGCCAACTGCTGCTCTCATTGACTTCTGGTGCCTCTGGCGCTGCCTCATGGAGCAGGTGAGCGCTCTGCCTGATCCTATTGCTCATGAGCTTCTCTCACATACACACGCTCACTTTTGGGTCGACTCTGCAGCAGCACGAGCCGCAGCTCCGCGATTGCCTCGCTGCGATCACAAAGCTCACGGCAGCGAACGCCAAGCTCCACGCGAAGCTCAAGCGTGCCAAGCAGCGTGTTGAGGTATCACAGCGCAAGACTGAGCCGCCTTTGCGTCAGCTGCGTGACACGAGTGCTCAGGCACGACACCACAAGACTGAGCAGCCAGAAAGCGCACGAGTAGCTCCGTCTGAGACCCCAGACGAGCGAGCAGGTGGCGATGTCGACGCGCTTCGAGGCCAGCTCGAGGCACTGATGGTACAACTGACGAGCCGAGAGCACGAGAACTTGGCGCTGCTGCAGTCGCTGAGCGAACGAAAGGAGCAGCACGAGAGAGCAGTCGCAGAGCGCACACAGCAGCTCGCAACAGCTCACGAAGCGCATCGCAAGCAGATCCATGAGATCGAAGTCGAGCACGGCGCCAAGCTCACGAGCTACATGGACCAAGTGAACGCCAAGCTCCAGCGCCTGGAAGCTGACAACGAGGCGCTCCGGCAAGCCAAGCAGCAGCTCGAGACAGACATGGCAGCGCTCCAGGACGCTGCAAAGCAACAACAGCAGACACCAACGCAAGAACGAAGCCGTGTCGTGACAGTCAGTGACAAAGCAAGTGAGACGGACGCTACGCTACTCCATGAGCACGATCAAGTGGCGCAGCAAGACCTCGTGACGCGTGTGCGTTTGCTCGAGCTCCAGCTCACGCAAGAGCAGCGTGTGAACGAATCGCTGCGCGAAGCGAGTCGCAAAGCTGAGGTACAGCAAACCCACGAAGCGACTGACCAAGCGACGCAGGCAGTAGTACAGGCAAACGAAGCTAAGATGCGCGAAGTCGAGACGCGTCACGCGCAACTTATGCGCGCGTTCAGCGACTTCCAAGCCGCAAGTGGCGACGCAGCACGTGCGAGCGAGAAGCGCATTGCGTTCCTCATCGCCTGTGTTGATGAGTGCGCTCGTCTCGTCGACAGTCCGAGCAGCGAGAGCGTCACAGTGCAGGACATCCACGACTTGATCGTCGCGCTCTCTCGTGATGTTGGAGTCGCGACTGCACTACAGAGGCAGCACTCTGCCACACACAGGCGAAGATCTGAGGCAGCGACGCGTGTGTCGAAGAAGCGGTCTGGAGAAAAGCGACAGCTCCCATCAGTCACTACTTCAATGGACCTGCGTCTCGAGTCTCCGAGCGCTCACTTCGCCAACAGTCGAGGGTTCGACAAGCTACTGCTCAGTGGCGACGACATTGATCAGCAGCAGTGGAGCGTCCGCGCTGCGACACTTGAGCAGCAGCTCCGCGCAGCACGATTGAAGAACGAGACGCTCGACGACCAACTCCGGCGCTCCGAGACAGAACGGAGCGATCTCCGAGACGAAGTGCGCGACTGCATGGCACGCGAGCTCGCGCTTGCGACGAAAGCGAGCGGTTTGAAGCAAGAGCTCGCAAAGCTCAAGACGCACGTCGCAGCACTCGCAACGCGGTACGACGATGTGCGCACTACGCTGCAGCAGCAGATCGATGAGTGTCACACAGTGACACAAGAGGTCGGTCGCGTCCGCGCAGCGCTCCAGCGCAAGTCCGAGTTGCTGCGGCAGAGCAAAGCGCGTGCGGCAGCGCTCACGCACGAGCTACAGAATGCGACGCAACGCGCAGAGGCGCTTGCGAGTGCGGAGAAGAAGACGCTGCAGCAGCAGCAGCGCGTGAAAGAGCAAGTTCAAACGCTCCAGGACGCAAAGCGACAGCTTGAAGCGAGTCAAGCGCACGAGTACGCGCTCACTGTTGCGCTCGAGCGCGAGAAAGAGCAGAGCCGCAGTGTCCAAATGCGCATGAAAGTGCTGCGCGCAGAGAACGCGACGCTGCGAACGCACGTGAGCGATCTGAAGCAGCAGCAGCTCGAGCGTCCTACGAGTGCAAGAGCGAGAGCGAGTGTCGGACCAAGCAGTAGCAGTCAAACGATACGGCAGCGTCTGTCGGACGAAGCAAAGGCGTCATTGCCAACCACTGGACTCCAGGACGAGACCAAGATGCTCCGAAAGCGTGTGCTGCAAAAGCAGCAGCTCGTACTTGCGCATCGAGCCAAAGTGACTGAGCAAGAGCGCGAGATTGCACAGCTCCACACCAAAGTCTTGGCAGCTGCACAGCTGAACCGCGAGCTTCAGCTCGATCTGTCGACTCAAAAGACGAACGCACTGCACCACGTTGCAGCGATGCGCGCGGAGCTGTCAGATGCAGTGACACAGCGCACAGCGCACTTGGACGGTCTCCGCGCCTCGGTCTACGACTCGCTCGAGGTGTTTATACACTGCGGGAGTTCAGAGGAGAGCGAGTCACGTGGGCGAGGCTCGCCTTCAACCCTCGTAGCAAGAGAGCGCGAGCGTATCGATGCGCCGACCGAGCTGGACGGCAACGCACTACTCACGATGCGGCAGTGGACCGACTTGTCGGCCAGCGACTTGGACGCGCTGCACAAACAGAGTCCAGACGAGCGCCGACGCACTGCACTCGAGGACCAGAAGTGCGGCAAGCACTTGCTTAGTCGTGTTGAGGACGCGCTCGAGCAGCGTCCTGAGGACTGCCGCAGCGAGATCTGTCAGGTCCTAGAGTTTCTCTGCAAGCGCGAGCGCGAGCAGTTCGCTGCTCGGAGTTACTGATCAGCGATAGTGTCTGACGAACACAATAACATCTCAAACGACCTTGTGATGTTTGATCCCCACCAGAGCTAGTCAACCAGAGGTAGTCAGCCAGAGCAAGTCAACTAGAGCTCGCCGACCAGGGGCAGTCAACTAGAGCTAGTCAAACCAAGCTTGCCATATCGAGCCAGTCAACTAGAGCTAGCCATTTCGAGGTTGTCAACTAGAGCTAGCCCACCGGACCGAGAGCTCGTCAACCAGAGGTTGTTGAGCACACTCGAGCTAACTCTTGTTCGTTCTCGCGACAGCAGCATCGCTAGACGTTGACACATTGCCATGACCATAGCGCAGTGCGCGCACGGGCGACGACCTCATCATGTCTTCTCGACTTCGCCACTTCGACTAAGAACTCGCGACTATTTATACGAGTCAAGAGAATTCGCTGGCGTTCTTGTCGTGCGAGTCAAGCGCAAGAGGCGATGCACTTGACCTCCGCACACTCCAGGACGAAGGTGTCGCGTGTGTGTGACGACGACACTCGACGATGGTGACGACGCTCCGTCAGCAACTGCGTGCGTCGCTTGCAAGTGCGTATGCGCGGTTCGTGGAGCTCAAGACCGAGCACCAGTACCTCGGTCGGTACTCTGTCGAGAAGTTCGACCTCTTCAACCAGTACCAGGAGACAGCGAGTCTCTCGCGCGTCCTTGCTGTCATTGCGCTCTCGCCGCTTCCGACAATCGCTGCTGTGGTTGCAGTCGACCGGATCCCGCTCAGCGATCCGCTCCTTGGCGCAAAGCACAACCTCGTCGCGTTCGCGCGCTCAGCGTTCTCGCACACGATCGTCACGTACTCGGCGCTCATCATCTTTAAACAAGCGCTCGCGCTCTCAGCGCGACTACTCGCACGCAAAGATGCTCGTGATCTCTGTCTGCACGAGCGTCGCGTCCGAGAGTCTCTGGGTCACGCTCGCGTTCACGTGGCGCTTCCCCGTGCCGTGTCGCGAGATCATGGGGCTCTTCTCCTGGAGCGCTTGCACGGTGCTCTTCAACATCGTGTTCGCACACGACATAGTACGTCAGTACGTCTCCAAGATCATCAAGTACATGCCGACTGCCGGGATCCAGCTCATGCTCTTCTACGCGTTCTTGGCGCTCTCGCTCGCGTTCGTGCTCATCCCGATGCCAGCGCAAGTCGTGATGATCATCATGTTCCCGCTCATCAAGATGCTCATCAAGCACCAGTTGTGGAAGCTCGCGCGCCAAGTGGACGACCTGAGCACGGATGTGACGGTGTGCATGGTCGAGATCTCGAGTTCGCTCTATCAGACCGTGTGTCTCCAGCTCGTCAACTCGATTCCGCTCGAGGTCTTGATCATGATCATGGACCTTGTCCAAGCCGCGATCGAAGTGCACACGTACGTGGACCAGGACTACATCAGCGACGGACGCACGACGATGCAGACGGCGACAAACATCATCCGGAGCGCTGTGTTCCCTGACGCGATCGAGCGCGTGGTGGTAGGGCCAAAGAGACGCGAAACCTCGAAAGAGGAGCAAGGGCGGCGTCCGAGCATGCTCTCGCTCTCGGGACTGCAGTTCTCGCTTCGACAGTCGCTCTCGCGCGAGTTGCCATCGCAGCAACAGCAAGCGACAGGAACGACCACGACCCACACGCATCAGCAGCAGCAGATCAGCAAAGCCCTGATCTTTGGTACACCAGGGCAGCACTTTGTCGGCTCGAAGCTCATTCGACGACTCCAGAGCAAGCGGAGCAAAGGCGTCTATGCTGCCACGAGCCAGCGCGAGCGCCGCGGCGACGGCGATAGACACATTGATGCTGACGTCGCCGCGCAGCAGTTCTGCGTCCAGCGCAAGAGAGTGTCGAGGCGCGGCATTCGCCGTCTGCTCGACTTGGGACAGATCGCTCCAGCCGTGACTGACGAGCTTGGAGATGCCGCAGACCTCTGTGCGCACCTCGAAGCAAATGCCTCAGCTGCTCACGACGCACCATCCCCAGCAGACACACAGAGCTCAGCGACACAGGCGCAAGAGTCTGTCCAGCACGGCCAAACGGCCGATCTTGGCAACTGCGCGACTTCGGAGGCGCTACTCCAGAGCGTCAAGCCAGAAGAGGACGCTGCTTTGGACCAAAGTGGCACTACCGCAGTGGCAACAACGACGTCCAGTGCGCCAATCGCGCTGCCTTCTGTGCCTATAAGCCATCGCGCGCTTCCAGTGACTCAGTCTCCAGACCACTCCTCGTGTCCGTCGCATGATGCGCCACTGGTTCCAGTGACTTCGATCGCCCATCCGAGTCCCTCCATGAGCGCAGCCGCACCATCTGCGCTCGAGATCTCGAGCGATCCGACTCTGGTCCCCGACTCCTCCACGCTCGCACCTCACGCGCCTCTTCCTCCTCTTCGTCAATCGATGATCCGGTCGTCAGTCGCAAAGAAAGCGGCGTCGAAAGCCGTGATGCTCGACGGCATCACGATCCAGCGCCGGGAGCAAGCGCGCATCCTCGAGCAGACGCTCCAGCTCCTCTTCTCGTGTGAAGTCCTGCTCTTTGTCGAGTACATGGAAGTCGCGATGCCGCTGCTCTACGGTACGTCTGGCTGTTTACAGTCGCGTTGCTTGGCGTACACTCCAGCGCTCTCACCTCTCTCTCCTATCTGCTCCTTGTCGTCGTCAGTGTCGCTCCTCGGCGGCGTCTGGGACTCGCCCAATAGCAAGTACAACATGCTTGTGATGGCGCTCGCACACTCGCCAATTCGCTCGAGCGTCGTGAGCGCAGTCGTCTACGCCTTCCTCGAGTCCTTCGTCTTCATGTACTGGTTCATGAAGCGCAAGTACGGCGTCTCGGCGCTCTACCAGCTCGCGTTCGTGCTCGAGACCTACTGGATGACGCTCCACGGCAAGCTCGCGGTCTCGTTTGTGACGATCCTCAACTCGGCGACCGTGCACCACGGCGTTGACTTCTCGCTCGAGTTTGACTTTGCAAAGCTCATGCGCGAGTCCGTGCGTCAGTCCTGAGCGAACTCATGTACTTGCGTGTGGGTGGATCCGTCACAGGACTAGTGTCTGTCGCTCATGGCGCTATACAATGAGAAGCACTTGATAGCTCTGCATAGTCTCCATGCGTTGGCTACAGCTTCCTTGGCGTGTGCCAACTCCACTGACACTACTTGAATGACACGGCGCTGAGCTGCCAGAAATGGAGCTGCGTGAGCTCAGGGTCGTTCAGTCGAACGTGTCGCGGCGGCTGCACAATCTCGTACCCATCCGGTCGACTCCTCACTTCGACGAGCACGACGCGGTAGTTCGACGGCTCGTGGCTCCTGCGCATCGCAGCAAAGAGGAGGAAGTAGTACCAGTCGCCGATCGTGATAAGGTACCGATCGCCTAACACGACGTAGCCGAGACGCGCGAGCTCGTAGTTGGACACGACGTGGATCGTCCTGCTCGGCTGGTCGGCACGTGCAACTGTCTCGTACGCCGCCGACCCGCCGAGGCCGCTGCTCTTGCTTACACGCAGCGCCAGGACGCTCTCGACGCGGCACAGTACGATTGCTCGACGAGCCGCAGCGCCCGCGCTCGTGCGCACAGACAGAACTGCGAGCGGCACGAGGTTCAGCGCCAGCACAGCGACTTTGATCGCAAGCATCGACGTGACGTTGCCGTTGATCCGGAGCGCGACGCCGGTCGTGAAGAAGTCGACGAGTCGCAGTCGCTCGTACTCGTCGGTCGTGAACACGGTCGAGACGCGGCCGTCGAACTCGAACCAGCCCGACTGCGCGAGCTCGATCCGGAGCTTGTGCATGACGCAGAAGACGAGCAGCGTCGGGCCAAAGAGTGCGTCCGTCATGCGCCGCCGCAGCGCGCGCGCGAGCAAGTTGAGTAGACTAAAGTACAGCAACACGAGCTCGATGATGCCGGGGTACATGACGAACCAGGCTTCCGTGAACGCCTTCTGGTTGCCCTCAAAGGTGCACCCGAGCGAGAAGAAGACTGTGAGCGTGTTCCGGAGCCGCGGAAGGAGCACAAGCGGGAGGAAGAGGAACGCGCGCGACGTCGCGAGGCAGCCGATGCCAGCGTTCTCCCAGTTCACGCACTTGCGTCGCCAGTAGCTCGTCTGGAGTACGAGCATCACGAGCATCCACCGAAAGAGCAGGAGCACGACCGACGCGTTCGAGATGAACGTCTCGAGGTCGTACACGCTCCGCACGACTTGCACGGGCGACGCTTCGTACAGAAACACGCCAAAGCGCGAACCATTTGAGATCGCAATCGACGTGACGTCGGTCTGCGTGTCGCTTACGCTGAGCTTCGTGCCCCATCGATCGACCACTGGCAGCGATGCGCACTCGGCGCGTGCTGCCGTGCAGTTGCGCTCGCGGTTCGCCAGCGTGTCAAAGTGCCGCGTCACGATCCCAAACTGCGTACTCGCATCAGTTGTGCGGATACCAGCGTACCACTTCATCCCACTCAGGTCTTCGTACCAGCCATGGCGCCAGACGCCACCAGGTCGTCGCAGCCACTCGACGGTCTTCTGCTCGCGGATCGACCGGTCCGTGCCTGTGAGCGACGCAATCGAGTGCGCTGACGTCTCGTACTTGCCCGTGAGGCGGAACACACAGGCACTACCGTCCCAGCCTGGGACGCTCTCGTGCGCGTGGATCGCATTGTCCCAGAACGGCATGATGAGCACGGGGAGCGCACTCGGGATCGCAAGCACCTGCGCGCTCTCGACGCCGTCGACGATGCGCAAGTTGTCGCGCGTAACGTTGTACCCGAGCGCAGTGCAGCTGTCCAAGATCGCGTCGAGCGTCGCAGCGATCGAGTCGCACATTGCCGTGTAGTGCTCGTACGTCGCAGCGTCGAGCTCCAGTGTCGACTCGCGCGTCACGACGCGGTAGCCGCTCGCACTGGCGTCGGACGTACTGTTTTCGAGGTAAGTCGTAGACTCGCGGAGCACTTTGCTCAGTTGCGCAGGCTTGTAGAGCCGGCCACGGAGCACGCAGACAACGAGGCGGTCCGAGTACGGCTCATCGTTTGTGCCCGAGATGGCGTGTGGACCAAGGAGTGGGCTCTGTCCGTAGACCACGTGCGTTGTCGTCTCGGTGCTATCCCAGACAATGCCGAGAAGCTGCGCGAGCACGAGTAGGAGCACGAACGCCCAGAGGAGCCAATCATAGAGCGCGTAGAGGATCTTTGCCTTTGACGCCGCGTTGCGCTGCAGGTGCTTGATTGCGTCTGATGGAAGCGTCACTGTGTGGCGCACGCTCCGGGTCGACGCGTGCACTCTTGCGTGGCTCTGCGATGGCTCATCCTTCGTCATGACAGGTGCTGTGTGTTCGTGCCGAGCGATGCATGCACTCGTGTACACTTGGCAGTGACGGGACGTCAGTGGCGGGACGTCAGAGTGAACCGGCGTCTCCTCAACCGCCTCTTCACTACTGAAAGGTAGCTGCACTCGCGCTCAAGCTCGCGCACTCGTAGCCAAGCGCGTCGCAGTCAATGGAGCAGTCGTCAGCGCAGCGCTTAACCATGGACGCCGTTGTCCCAGACGGCGAGCCGATGCAGCGAGACCAGTCGAGTCACAAGCAGCAGCAGCAGCGTTCCAAGCTCTCGAAGCTCACGATCGCTGGCGCGCTCTACAACTGGGCGACGCTGATCTTCATAGCGACCATGGTCGTATCGCAGCTCCTCGGTGTGGTCTGGAACACGATCGAGATAGACTTGCACGTCGTCGACGGCCGGGACCCGAGACTCGGACTCCGTACACTCGACAGCGTCGACAGAGAGCCGTACGCAGACCGCGCACTCGCGTGCATCGAAGAAGCGCGGTACTACAAGCCCATGCAGCTGAGCGCAGTGCTCGCATCTGGAGCGACGCAAGTTGCCGACGCGACTGGAGCATCCGTGAACGCGTATCGCCTTGTCGAGCGCAGCGACGTCACGCTTCATACAGCGACGCTCGACGCGTACACGGACGTGTGTGCGCTCATCGCGACGACCATGGACGCGATCTTTGACGCCTGCGCGGCGCTCGGGTACAACGTGACGCAAGACAGTCTCCGCGTCGTCTATGGCGTCGCGAGCGCGACGACACACGTGATCCCGAACGCCCTCCCAGTTGTCGTGCTCCCGCTCGCAGACAACTCGCTCGATGCGCGCTTTGCGATCCCAGGCGTCGATGGCAGTGCGTGCGTGTTCCAGCTCGCAGGCAAGTACGTGGACAAGTCCAAGACCACTGGCGTGCTCCGTGGTGTGACCCGCAGTGTGCGTGAAACCAAGACTACCGCGTGGCTCGGACATCCTGGTGGTGTCTGGCGCAATGGCTGGTATGAAGACCAAGTGGGGACAAAGTGGCACGCTGACATGCTCAGCAGCAGCCAGACGTCTGCGTTCGGCGTTGCGCAGCGGCAGTTCGACACTCTCAAGCACACGGAGCTCGACTGCGTTGGTACGCTTGATTGCAACGACCCTGCGGTGGTCGAGACCTGGGGCTCCAAGCTCACGACCACGATCGTGTCGCGAGCTGAGACGACGGTAAGCATCTCGGACGGCGCGCGCGTCGGTCTCTTCTTCCACGAGCAGGTCCAGCACCGCACGATCCAGAGCATCTACGACTGGGAGACGCTCATCTCCAACATCTCGCTCAGTATGCTCGTCGTGCGCTGGCTGTTTGCGCTCTACGCACTCCAGCGCGGCTACACGCGCGGCGAGAGTATGTGGCACAACGCCGGCATTGGCTGTCTTGCGAGCTCCAGGAGCTTCAACATGCTCCCGATCGTGCTGCTACCGCGGCTCAAGATCACGCTCGCAGCGTTCTGGAGCGTCGGGTGCGAGTTCAATGGCGCACAGCGCGCGCTCTCGGAAGCCTGGTTCATCGTCTACCCTGCGATCCTCGAGCTCCTGCTGCTCCAGTTCAGCGTCCTGAACATCCTCGCGAAGATCCTCCGGCGCCGCATCCCCGATGCGCCGTTTGGGCCATCCGTGCTACTCTTCTGCGTCCTCCACTGGCTGCGCATGGACATTGCTACGTCAGGCGCAGGCTTTGGGATCAGCGGTCGCGTGACGCCGCTCTTGACGTCTGCCGAGTTTGAGAAGCTCAGTCTCGCCGACTTCTTCACGACGAACGCGCCGCTCCGTCTGAACGGGAACATCACGTCGCTCATTGCGGTCAAGTGCGTTGTCTTGGGGCTCAACTTTGTCCCGCTGCTACTGACAAAGAGCTCAGGCAGTGCGCTCAATGGCTCGAACGGCGAGCAAGTCGAAGCGATTGGTATCGAGCGCGCGCTCGCGATTCGCTGGTGCAAAGTCGGCGGCTTGGGCAAAGCGCTCGCGCGCACAGCGGCAGCAAAGCGCGGCGACAAGACTAACAGCAATGCGATCAACAGCTACGAGCTCGTGCGTCTCGGGTACCTCGTGTACGGCAGCACGTACCTCATCTCGTTCGACGACTGGGTGGGTCTCGTGTTCGCTGCGCCGTTCACGCGCTTCTACCATCTCTGGAACAACCGCGTCACGCTCTTCACGCTGCTTGACGGAAGTAACGGCGACGACGGCGTCGTGGTCGTGAGCGAGAAGCCGCGCATGACGCGTCTCGACGACCCAAAGCTCCACGATCTGCGCTGGTGGCAAGTTGTCGGGCGGCCAGTCAAGTGATCGTCAGCCTCTTGTGTCGACAGCGCCGTATGTGGTGAGGTCGCCGCATAGACTGGAGGGCCCTCGTATCATATGTTGTCTGTCAGTGAACGGCTCAACCTAGTAGGACGTAATGCAATAACTAGGCGCCAGTCTCGATTCAGGACGTCGACACAAGAGAGCTAGCTATGGTCTGCTCCAGTCGCTTCCTAGTCTCCATGTCGTGGTGTCGTGGTGTCTTGGTAGAAGCTGGCGGTCATCATCGCGATGACTAGTCCTCCGGCTCGAAATACACTTGCAAGTCCACGAACGATATCGTTTCTTGGTGCTCTCTCTTTTGTGAGCAGGCACACCAGTGCGCGGTCTCGCCAGTGCATCAGGCAATGCCCAAGGCCGCAGCTGCTGTCGTGGTGCCTACAGCAGGACCGCGGTACTCGCTCGCTCACGGACTCCTTGTCAGTCGATCGCGCCAGCGGCATCCGCATCCATCGGTCCGACGTACCGCGAGCGTCGTGTACCACTGGCTCCTCTGGGCGTTCTTCACGCTCCTCATCTTTGGCCAAGCGTTCGGCATTGCGTGGACGCGCGTGACGTCGCATCTGCACTTGTACTTTGGCCAAGACCCCACGCTCGGCTTGTACCAAGTGCTCGGGACAAACGATGCGCCATTCACAGACCGGTCGTTCGTCTGCGCGCTGCGCGGCCGCGTCTACAAGCCTGTGCAGCTCCAAGAAGCGCTCACGTCGCCTGCGGCTATCGTAGTCGACACGTCTGGGGCTGCGATCCACGGCTATCACATGGTCACGCGCACGGACCTCACGATCGATCCAGTCGTGATCGATGCGTACGCAAACACGTGCAACCTGATCGCCGCGACGATCGACAGCATCTTTGACCACTGCAGCGAGCTCGGGTACAACGTCACGCGCGATGCACTGCGCGTCGTTATTCAGGACGCGAGCGGCGCTTCCATCACGAAGCGGCTGTCCAGTACGCTGCCTGTGATCGCCATGCCGTTCGCCGACAACTTGCTCTACAGTCGGTACGCACTGCCTGGGTGGGACGGCAGTGCGTGTATGATACGACTCAATGGCGCGTACGAGACGAAAGGCTTGGCTGAGCTGACGCTCCGCGGCGTGAACCGTAGCGTGCGCGAGCGCATAACGAGCGCATTGCTTGGACGACCGAGTGGCGTCTGGCGCAACGGCTGGTACGAAGACGCACTCGGCGCGAGGTGGTATTCGGAGGTCATGACGACCGACAGCACGCCGTTCGGCGTCACGACTCGCGAGTTCGACTTGGTCGCCGGCACGGAGCGCGACTGCGTTGGCACGAGCGAGTGCGGCAAGATGTTCCGGATCGTGTCGTGGGGCTTCAAGATCAGCTCGATCGACGACCCGCGGCCGTACACGTCGCTCACGATCATGAACGACGCGCACTACGGCATCTTCTTGTTCGAAGCGACCGTCACGCGCTGGGTCGAGAGCGTGTACGGTCTCGAAATGATCCTCTCGAACGCGTCGCTCGCAGCGCTGCTCTTGCAGTGGGGAGTTGCGCTGACCGCGTTCGTCCAGAGCTACCAGCTGGGCGTGAGCGAGCTCGAGTCCGCTGGCATCGGCGTCCTGTCGTGCGCGCGCGGGTTCCACTGGCTCCCGGTCTTCTTGCTCCCGCGCCTCAAGATGAACCTCGCAGTCTTTGCCACAGTCGGCATCACGTTCGACGGCTCGCAGCTCGCGCTCTCGCAGGCGTGGTTCATCATCTACCCCGGCATCGCCGAGCTCTTGATTTTTCTCTACAGTCTCCTGAACCTCACGGCCAAGGTCCTGCGCCGGCGCATGAGCGATGCGCTCTTTGGTCCGACGCTCGTGTTCTACTGCTTGCTGCACTACTTCCGCACCGACTTGGCGCAGTCTGGCTGGCTCGAGTACGACGGTCGTGCTGCAACGATCATCACGTCCGATCAATTCGACCACCTGTCTGTGCTCGACGTCTTTCGCGGCGACACGCTGCTGCGACTGAGCGGCGGCGTCAGGTCACTCTATCTGCTCAAGACCGTCGTTCTTGCACTCAACGTCGTGCCGCTGCTGGTCTCGAAAGCAACAAGAGCGACGACGAGTACGAGTGAAGCAGAGCGCACACTTGGGCTGCTTCTCGAAGCGAGTGGCGGACTCGGGATGCCGCGCGACACAACAGCGTCTATTGCACTCGTGAAGCACTCACGTGAGCCGCTCCATCAAGCAACTGGCGAAGCGATCGCTCGGTCCCTCTCAAGCTACGATCTCTTGCGGCTCGGCTACATCGTTGTGAGCGGCATCTGGCTCGTATCGATGCACGACTGGCTCCTGCTCGCACTCACGTCGCCTGCTCGACGCTCGTCGACTCTGCGCGTGATGGCGTTCCGAGTAACGCGAGCAAGCGGTGGTGCTGCTGCAGATGGTAGCGATGGCCACTGCGACCTTGTCGTTGAGCACAAGCCGCTCTTGTGCCGCATCAATGACGCGCGCCTCGCACAGTGCGAGGTCTGGGCGACCACCGCGCCATCGCTACAGTAGCCTCTCGTCCACACAGGAAGCGCACGTACGAAGACATCAAGTCCATTCAAATGACTCATTGCGATGCTTACTAGTGCAACAGATCTTCTCTGTCTCGGCACCGTCCGCGTGGACGCGTATCAGTGGCCTCATGTCCTTTGTCATGCCCTCGGCCGTACGCACTCTCTCACGCTCTCTCTCTCTCTCTCTCTCTCTCTCAAGCGCTTGCTACAGTCCTAGACGGCCCTCACAGTCGCTCGAGCATCGTCTTGGCGAGCGACCGAATCTGAACGCTGCGCTCAAACAGCTCCATGAACGCCGCTGCGCACGCATCCTCGAGCGTCGTTAGCGCAGCTTCAATCGCTTGGATCTGCGCACGGAGCGCTTGCATCTCGCTCGCGCAGTCGTTTACTGCATCATGTGCGACGCCAGATGACGCAGCGTCGCGCATGCGCTGCTTCAAGCGCGTCAGCTCAGCTCCTTGCGTGAGCAAGTGAGCTAGAAGCGCAGCGCACTTGGCGTGGAGCGCGTACTGGAGATCGAGCGGGCTGTCGATCGCGCTCGCACGCGCGATCTTGTCGCGCAGCTCCGCTTGCTTATCTGCCCAGCAGTACACAACAAACGCTGCAACGACCGCATTGCGGCTATCACGGAGCTGCTCTGTCTCGGCTCGGTCACTGAGCGTGCGCTCCACGTCGCTCAGTGCTGCAGTTGTTGCTGGGCGATCGCGCATCTCGCGCATCGTCGTCTCGGATGCGTTGATCGTCGTGCTCAGCGCCATGTACTGCGCTGTCATTTGTTGCTTGAACGGATCTGTGTTGAGCGCACTCGAGTCCGACAGAGCACTCGACTTGGCTGGAATCACTTCCCAGTCAGCAGTGATTTGGCTTCCGGCGTCTGGCTGCAGTGCGACAGCTGCACCGTTCTGCACTGCGTCAGGCGCGGATGCAGTAGACGTGGTATCGCTCGTGAGCTCGAGCACGCGCATCTCGAGCGTCTCGATACGAGTCGTGAGCAGTGTGAGCCATCGGCGCACGCACTGATCGCAGTAGCAACTCGCGTACGCCCTGATCAAAGCTGCTGGACCTGCATCGCGGTCTGGGAGCTTGAGGTCGCACGCTTTGCGTGTCGGTTGTGGTTGGTGTACCGTAGCAACGGGCATATTGGGCATCGAAGCACTGTAGCAGTGGCGCGCAGACGGCTGCGACTTCCAGAACACCGGTCGATTCGCAATGCCCTCTGCGCGTTGGTTTGCGTACGCGAAGCGGTAGTTGCGCATCTTCATCGGGTCGCTCTGCAAGTCCTTGAGTGCGAGCGACTTGCGCTGGAGCCACTTGAGGAAGCGCCGCTCGTACTCGCGCTGCGTCTCGCCGGGGGAGAGCGGAACTGGAATCGGCGCTGGAGTCGTACTCGTCGACTTGACCTTTGGAAGACTCTGCTTCAGCTTCAACTCGGTGCGGAACTCTGCGAGCGAGAGCACGCGCTGGGCGAGTAGCTGTGCAGATGACTGCTGCTGCTGCATAGTTGACGATGCCTCAGAGATGTCCAGCGGTGCATACAACTTCGAGAGGTCGTTGATGATGCAAGAGTCGGCGAGTTGCTGCTCGTGTGTCATCGTAGACTGTCGTTCACTGCTGATGCTGCTGTCTTGTAAGCGGTGAGCTGGAGGAAGCGATGTGTGCTTGAAAGAGCGAACTTGGAACTGAGGAGCTCGCTCGTGTGTTGGCAAGCTTCGTGCGTGATGCTTCATGACTTTGATGTACAACGGCTTGATGGGTTCGCAACCTTGACGATGATGGCACATGACGAGCGCTTTCGCACCGTCGACCACGCGCTCTCGGTCAGCAACGTCGCGGTCTCGAACGGCAAGGAGTGTTCTTCTTTGAGAAGGTGCGACGTCGGGTCGTCGAGAGCGTCTACGACTGGGAGACGCTCTTGTCGAATGCCTCGTGTTCTTGCTCGTGCGCTGGCTCGAAGCCATGTCCGCGCTCCAGTACGGCTACTTCCAAGGCGAGAGTCGGTGGCACAGCGCTGGCATTGGCTGCAAGCTCGCAGAGGTCCACTCTTTTGCCGATCGTGCTGCTGCCATGGCTCAAGATGACGCTCGCTGTGTTCTGGACCGTCGGATGCGACGTCGAAGGTGAGCAGAAAGCGCTCGCTGGCGCTCACCTTGCTGCCGTTGCTGCTCGTCACCCGATGCTCTCCCACTGGATAGCAACGTGCTTGGAAACACACAACGCCCGCTTGGGGTCGAGACAGCGCTCGCTATACGGTGCTCCAACTTAGCAGACTCGGTCGATCTACGAGTACAACACGATTGGCAAAGCAACGATCGTTGCACTCAGCAGCTATAAAGCCGTGCGTCTCGGCTACGTGGTCTACGGCAGTCAGTTCCTCATCATGATCGACGACTGGGAGCTCAAGACGTCGCTGACGCTGTCGCTGAGAGTAGACTCTGCGCAATTGAGCGAGAGCTTCGAGACAGCGAGGGATCGCGAGCAGTACTGCTAGCAAGTCGCCGCGCTGTTACGTGGAGTGCAAACTCGAGGCGCTCGAGCTGGCGTCGTCGCTTTGCGATGCACTGTGCGATCGTCAGTGCGTCGTCGGAGCTCCG
>JAASFN010000655.1:0-15847 GCA_023333795.1 Globisporangium rhizosaccharum | reverse complement strand
TCGACGAGCTGCTGTTGCAGCGTCTGTCGTTCCTCCGTGAGCTCCTGCTGCAGTGTTCGCGGCTGTCGTTGCACGATGCTGTTGACTGTGCTGTAGAGCATACTTTGTGGGATTGCTTTGCCTCGGAGCACGCTCAGCACGACCTCACGAGCGCAGTGCATATCCATGAGCATGTGCGTCGCGACTGCAGTGACGACGTTGTGTAGCGCCATGATGGTTGATGTAGTTGGTGGTATGTGGTGTTTGCTACAGCTGGGTGTTTGCTACTTGGGTGTTTGCTCAGTTGGCGATAACTTGAATAAAGTATATAAAAGCGGACTATTTGAATAAAGTATGGTCCTGGAATCGATAGTGAATCCGAGTATAACGATGTTGCAAATAGTGGACTGGTGTCGACGAATTTCCGAAACCCTAGTGTGAGTATTGGTGCTGTCAGGGGCTGGGCAATTCGTCTACACACTCCTAACCACTCTCTCGTATTTATCACTATCGAAATGCTATCGCATTCCAGGACCATACTTTATTCAAGTAGTCGGATTTTAGATACTGGAGTTCTTTTCGCGAAGAAACAGTGCGAATTTTTCACGAGTCAGGATTGCAGAATTTACGGTTTAAAATGCACAAAAAACAGATAATTCGTTATTACTACAAAATAGACAGGAGATCGTTTAGAATTACAAAAGTGGCCATGCTAGGGACTGGGTTTGAAATATTTACGTAATCAAGCCGCAATTTCACAAAAGTAGCACTATACGCAAATGAGCAAAAACTATACACAAACGAGCGTATACTAGTCGTCGAGCAGTCGATTTCGACATTTACTAAATTTTTCAACAATTTTATAAAATTCGCCAAATTTATACTTTTCAGAGTTTTGTTCCTTGCGAAGCATTTGTAACCGTGTATGTGTTTGTGTCAAATATTGTGACGCTGTTCTCATTCATTGGGATCAAGAACAACACCAAGCGCACACGAGCGTGGATGCATGGAAGTGGTGCGCGCATGCCAGCGCACGGAGCCCACCATCGAGGTGCGTGCGTCTCCCTCCCTCACTCTCTCTTGCGTGCATACACACATGCTTGTTTGCTCGCTCGCAATGTGCGTGCTAGCGCTGCTACAAATGCGTGTGGTTGTGCGAGAGCTGTTCGTTCATCACAGATGGCGCAATGCTGCCTAGTGTGCACATTGTGTCACGTTCACGCGATCTTGCGTGGTGTTGATCGCTGTGCTTCACATGTGCAAGTAAAGCTGCGTACTGACGAATGCGCTGGATGGCAGGTGGCGGACGAGGGGGAGGAGGAGCAGGTCGCGGCGGCGGAACGAAAGTGTACCGTGCTGTTACCCACACATCATCATCAGCAGCAGACTCTGTGAATACGACACAAGGCGCGAGCAAAAGCACTGCAGCTGCTGCTACAACGACGACTACGACAAGCCATGGCGCTCGCAAAGTCGTGGTCTTGGATGCTGAGACGCCACCAGTGCGCGAGTTCAAGTCGTCGCTGCAGGCAGCCGTGCACAAGCAGCCAGCAGCTCCGAGCAAGAGCGAGCGTGAGGCCAAGAACGGTAGTGCGCATCATGGTCACGGCCATGGCCATGGCAGCGGACGTGGCAAAGAGCGAGCCAAGTCGCCGCGTCGCTCAACAGCGCAGCGTGACCGCAGTGCATCGCCGCACAAGCGCAGTGACCGACCGCACACTGCAGCAGCCGCTACTGCGAGTAGCACTGACCGAGTCGTGACGTCGCTCTCAGCTGCTGCGACTGCGTCATCTGCTAATACCAGCAGCTCGCCAAAGAAGCTCGCAGACCGAAAGAAGCAGCCGTCGCCGCGCCACACTGCACCTCGGACTGTGAGCAAAGCCGACGCGGATGACGACGGCGACGCTCCACCGAGGCGGTTCGTGAGCTCGCTCACAGGCTCAGTCGTAAGCAAAAACACGGCAGGTGTGCGTTTGAGCGACTCGAGCGCAGGACACGAGCGCACTGGTGGTCAGAGTACGCGTGGCGCGAGCAGTCGCGATACGCGCCGTCAGCAGCAGCAGCAGCATGGCCATCGCGTAGTCGAAGACGCCTCGCACAGTGCGCATCCGCGGCTGTCAGAGAAGAACTTGGCTGCACATGCATCAGCGACGTCACGAACTCTGCGCCGCAAGAACAGCGCCGAGAGCATGTCGTCGATGCGGTCAGGACGGTCGGAGCGGTCGGACTACAGTCGCTCGAGCTCACGATGGGGCGACCGCGACGCGCGGTACGCTGGCAATGGCAATGGCGGTGGAGATCACCGCGATGCGCGATACGCTGGTGGTGGCGATCACCGTTACGACGATAGCCGTCACTCGACCGGCAACAGCGGGCGTGCGCATTATGGTGGCGGCGGCGGCGGCGGCGGCGGCAGTGCAGCATCAAGCGATGTTGCGTCAACTGGACGGTTTTCTCGATCCGTGAGCGATGCCTCGCGAAGCCACGCGATGCAGCAGCAGGTGCAAGGTGGTGCAAGTGCGCGCAGCTCGCAGGACGTGCGCTTTCAAAAGTCGGCGTCGAGCGTCAGTGCGCATTCGCAGTACGACGCCCGAGGAGGACGGCCGTCGCAGGATACTGCACACAGTGTGGCGCGTGGGTCAACGACTAACACACCAGTAGCAGCAGCAGTGCCGTTCCGCTCGTCGCTCGCAGGGTCGCTCTCGCGGTCGAGCGCGCAAGATGTGCGAGCGTCATCTGAGCTGTCTCGTTCGCGCAGCTCGTCGCTTGCACGCTCTGTCGTCTCAGACGTCGATTCGACAGCTCGAGACGCAGTGCAGCGAAGCCCAGGACTCGCAAGCGCAGGAGTGCGAAAGACGCCGGCGTTCACGTCGTCACTGGCAGCGCGACCAGCTACAGACGCGAAGGAGAGCAGTGTGACGAGCGCGAAGCCACCTGAGCCTGCGATCGATGTCGCGGAGCAGAAGCGTCTTGCGAGTGAAGCGCTTGCAAAGAAGTTTGAAGCGCGTCAAGCGGAGCGCGAGCGCCTGAAAGCCGCTGCTGCTGCTAGTGCCTCTACTGCTGCTAGTGCCACGATCGACGCGCAAGCACCTGGTGTGAAGCGCGAGTTCCGCAGTGGCATCACTTTGGCAAGCACGAGTACCACGGAGCCGTCGCCTGCGCGAACAAAAGAGACCGAGAAGGAGCAGCGCGTGCGCGAGCACTACGCCAAAGTCCAGCAAGAGGACGCGATGAAAGAAGCTGCGCGGCGCGCGAACGGCTTCACGTCGTCGCTGAAAAAGTCGATCGCAGCGAGTCTGTCGGCGCCAGCGACGCCAAGTCGCGTCCAGAAGACGTGCTACGCACTGAGCGAGCTTCGACGGTACGTCAGATCGTTGGATGTGAGCGAGTGTAGTAGATCGATATGGAACCTCTCACGGCCCTCTCACGCC
Source organism: Globisporangium rhizosaccharum (assembly GCA_023333795.1). Taxonomy (NCBI): domain Eukaryota; phylum Oomycota; class Peronosporomycetes; order Pythiales; family Pythiaceae; genus Globisporangium; species Globisporangium rhizosaccharum. The sequence continues at coordinate 12,437 of JAASFN010000655.1, read as the reverse complement.
TTTGTGTGGCTGGACAGACTGATGCCTGCGGTGACGACTAAGCCGCATGACCTGCCAAACATGACGATCGTCGAAGTGATCGAGTTCCGTCCACCGACTGGACGACCAATTGGCGGCGGCAGTCTGCGATCGGGTCGTAGCGGTCCTCGCGAGCACGAGCGTGCGTCGAGTCGACTCGCTGCGAAGCGACCAGAGCGCGCTGGACGGAGTCAAGCAAGTGTGCAGCGCCAAGCGAGCTACGCTGGCGACAGCAGTCGTGGCGGTGCTCGTGGCCGAGACAGTGGTCGCGATGGCGGCCGTCGCCGCGGTGGTGGTGTAGGTGGTGGTGGTGGCCGTGGTGGCTACGGTCCACCACCACCGCCACTTTACGACGGTCCGATCGAGCCTTTGACAGTCTCAGAGAACCGCTGGATGCCAAAGAAGAACAAGTCTGTCGTGGAGTCGACATTGAGCCACGTCAAGGGTTTGCTGAACAAGCTCACGCGCGAGAAGTTTGCAAAGATCACGAATGAACTGTGTGCCGTCGAACTCAAGAGCTTTGAGCTACTGCGGTACGTGAGGAGGCATCGTTTTGTGTCCACTACTGCTATCGTGGTGTATGTTGGCGCTGACAGTGTTGATGCTGCGTGCGGATGTGAAGGAACGTCGTGTCGGTGATCATGGACAAAGCGCTCGAGGAGCCGAGCTTCGCGGACGTGTACGCCGACCTGTGCAAAGAGATGCATGCGCGCACGAGCAGCACTCGCTGGCCGTTCATCCGCGCGATCGAGAGCACGACTGCACCGGGTGTACGTGCTGCAGAACTTGTGTGGTTGCGTCTGCGTAGTGGTGACTATAGATGCGCTAACACTATGCGATCGCACTGTGCGCAGTCGTTCTACTGGACTGCTGTGCGCGAAGAAGACTACCAGCCGATGCTTGGACCGTTCACCAGGTCAGTCAGATAGCCAGACAGACGGTGTAGCTGCTTGCGTGGCTCATGTGGCGTTTGGAGAGCAAGTGAACTGACGTGACACTGCTATGTCTGTGCGTGTAGTGCGACCGAGTGCTTTGAGGATGCGTCGCTTGAGACGACTGCGTCGACCGAGACAAACGACCACGGTGCGTTGTGCAGCAGACTGTGAGCAACTGTGTACGATAGCGTGTTGCTTACGACGTATCCTGCTCTCTCTCTCTCTCTCTCTTGCGCTCTCTTCCACCAGTGTCGCTGTCGCGCATGACGTTCTATCGCCATGGCGAGCGCACAGTCGCAGTGGCTGAAGTCGCGCCTGGCACGTTCTTCTACCACAGTACGTCTCGTGCGATACATAGATGCTATCAGTTGGTCTGGTGGCTTCATGATGTCGCTCTCTCACTGACGCTCGTCTCGTCACCTTGTGCACTCGACAGAACGCGATGTGAGCGAGCTCAGCGAAGATGAACCGGTCATCGGGACGTTTGCATCAGGTACAGCAGTCTCTCACTCTGTTCTGACGCGTTTGCTTGTGGCTCACTCACTCACTCACTCACTCACGATGTACTCGTTGTCTCTACGCGTGCTTCTTGCTCTTCACAGCCGATGCAGCGCTCGCTGGCGCGCACATCCAAGCGAGTTTCAAGAGTCTCCTGGTCACGCGCTGCCAGTTTGAGTTTGAAAAGACGGTGCGAGACGCTGTGCATGCTCTCGGTCATGAAGCAACATTGTGTGCGTTTGGCTCCTTGCGCTCACATCACATCGTGTGTGTGAATGAGATCAGAACAAACACACGTCTGTTGGCAAAGAGCAGCCTCAGGACGCTGACAAAGACGCGTTGGACCCCCGCCAGAAAGAGATTGTATGAAGCGCATGCACGTTGTCTTTAGGACTCTGTCTGTCTGTCTGTCAGCTGTGGACTGACGAGCATGTTCTCTCTATTGCCACTTTGTGCAGCTCGCGATTCGCGCAAAGCGCCACATGCTCGGCAACATCCGCTTCATTGGCGAGCTGTTCAAGGTCGACATGCTCAAGGTACTGACCATCACCATAGCCATCTTCACCATCAATGTCGCCAAGGAAGGTGCCGGCCGAACTGTGGTGACTGACTGATGACCGCTCGCTCGTGTGATGCTGCTGATGCACGATAGCAAACGGTGCTGCAAAGCTGCATCTTCCACTTGCTCGGGCTCGAGCTCATCCGTGGCAGTGGTCAGGACTTTGCGGCGCAGACGATTCGGTTCCCAGACGAAGAAGACATGGAGGCGCTGTGCAAGATGCTGTCGACAGCAGGGAAGAAGTTTGACCAGCCAAAGACCAAGACGGTGATGAACATCATCATCTTGCGCCTCGTGGAGCTCTCGGAGGACATGAAGCTGCCGTCACGCGCGCGCTTCCTCATCAAAGACCTCTTGGAGATGCGCGACCACATGTGGGAGCCTCGCCGCGCGGTGCGTCCTCCTGCTTGTGCTGCTACGATGATGCAGTGGACTGCTAGCTGTAGACGTTGCTGTGATGTGTCGAGACTAACACTGTGGTGTGCGTCTGCCGCATGAACGAGCAGGAGCTGCAGCAGAAGACCCTCGAAGAAGTGCGTCGCGAGGCGCAGAAGCTCCAGATGCAGGGCAAGAACGCGCAGCACGACGACTTGAGCCGTCGGCGCAAGAAGACGCAGATCACGAGCGCGCAGCTCGCAAAGCAGAGCAGCAACCTGCTGCTGCACAAGGACCTCGAGTCTGCAGACATCGTGCCAGAGGTCGTGGAGCTCGCAGAGCCAGCAGCACCGCCGAGTCCGACCACGAGCGTCGACGTATCGGCTACAGACGACGTCCGCGAGTCTCAAGACAGCGACGTCGCTACGTACGCGACGCGGATCAAGAGCATCATTCACGAGTACATGTCGATCGTCGACCTCGACGAAGCTGCTGCGTGTGTGCGCGAGCTCCCACCTGGCGCGTGCCACGTCGAGTTTGCCGAGCAGACGATCAACTTGTCGCTCGACGGCAAGACGAGCGAGCGCGAACACGCGGTGAACCTCCTCGTCGGTTTGTACGAGCGTGGCGCGCTGACTGCGGTCGTGATCCAAGCTGCGCTCATGTCGGTCGTTGAGTTTCTCGAAGACTTGCGCATTGACATTCCACTGGTGCACCAGTACTCGGCGCTGCTACTCGGGCATCTCATCTCCGCTGGCTGCTTTGGTCTCTCGTGGATGATCGCACACCCGCTCGCGCACTTGGTCGAGTGCCGCTTAGCGTCGCAAGTGTTTGTCGAAGTGCTCGCAGTCCTCGAAGTCGATAGTGACTTGCGCAGTGTCAAGCGCATGCTCGTCGATGAAGAGATCGCCGTTGCGAGCATCTTGCCAGCATCGATGCGCGGAAGCAACGACGCGCCTCACGTGCGCGCGTTCTTGCTCGAGCACGGCATTGAAGACTTCTTTGGCGATGACGACAGTAACAGTGTCCTTGACGATAGCGACGAGCTCGACCCTGACGTTGCGAGCAAGATGCGCGCAACGCTCGAAGAGTACCTCGTTGTGAAAGACGTGCAGGAGCTCGTGACGTGCATCGACGAACTCGACGCCGAGACTGCGCATCGGTGGATGCACTTTGTCCAGCTCGCAGTCGAGTACAGCATCGACAGCAAGAAGACTGTGCGCGACGACATTGCCGGGCTCTTTGCGCTGCTCGTTGAGCAGGACCACGTCGTTGCGGACGATGTGGAAGTCGCATTCGAAGCTGTGCTCGCGCAGTACGAGGACTTGCGCGTCGACATTCCACGACTGAGTGCAAACTTGAGCGACCTCTGGGCGCTGCTCTTCCACACGAACGTGCTCTCGCTCCAGTGGCTGAGCGACGCAACGCACGACTTGGTCGCGACGGGGTACGCTGCAGAGATTCTGAGTGCGCTCCTGAGCGACTTGGACGCGCGGCTTGGGCCGTCGGAGCTCCGCGAATGGTGGAGCAAGCAGTCGGAGCGCGATGCGCTCTGGCGCGACCTCGTGGACAGCAGCAGCACGCGTGGCGCACCTGCACACGACGACCTCGTCAAGTGGAAGCAAGTTTTGGAGTGACAACAGCACAAGACGCGTGACAGTGTTGCTGCCATTAGGAGAGAGAGAGAGAAGGCGTACTTCGTGGGTCGTAGGTTGTTAGGAAGAAGCACCGAGGACGTGGGGCGGTAGTGTTGCATATGCAAAATAGGTGGACGCTGTCAGTCGTGTCTCGCTCGTTGGGTTGCTCACGGCGCGAGTGCCGACGCTCGCGTCTACTGCTATGCGCTGTTGCTCTGTCCGCAAGTAGCTACACTCGACTGCTGCACTCTGCTATCACGGACGCCATGGCACAGTACTACGTCACGACTGAGTCGACGACATCCTGGCGTCTCGGTGCTCTCTATCGACTGTCGTGCTTGATCGCCATCGCCTTCGATTGCCAGTGACAACGCCCACACTGCGCGATGCGATGTGTGTACATGCACGATCACATGATCGCGCACTTGTTCTTGTCTGGACCGCAACCGGGCACTTCTGTGTCGACTGCTGCGACTTCGCTCGGCGCCGAGAGCTGTTCTTTGCCTTCGGCGTCGCGTGTGACTGCGAAGATGCGCACTTCGTACGTGCTCGTGGGGTTGAGGTCGTCGAGCACGACTTCACTCGCACCGGGCTTTGCGTCCACGGACTTGGTGTATGCTGCGTCCCACGCGCGCGTCGCAGGGCCGCCTGAGGCTTCGCGGTACTCGAAGCGGTACCATGTCGACGCAGCCGACTGCGTCGCAGTGCTCACGCTCGCTGGCACTGCGAGCGTCACGGAGAACTCGGTGCGCGCCTTGAGCTTTGCAGGCGCTGGCGTCGCGCTGCGGCGCTGACTCGACGGCGTCCCAGACAGCGACATACTGAGCGAGCAGTGGCGGTGACGAAGGCAGCGATCGATCGCTCGAGCAGCTTGGCGAAGAAGTGTCGTGATGATGGATGATGCCGCTGTGGCTTTGATTGTGCACACAACGCACTTCACTACAGCCTTTCACACTGCTGAATAGCATATCTCGTTGTTGTGCACCCGCATGGCTACATTCAAGGCGCATCCATCCATCCAGCAACTGCGTGACTGGCTCAGAACAGACTTGCGTGGCTCGCGCTTGGTCCGCTCTGCGAGAGGTTGCGACCAGCTAGTCCTCGCTGGAGCTTCTTGCTGCCTGTCATCGCCGTACCACTTGCACCGAGTGCGCGAAACGCGTTTGACGGTAGTAGCGGCGTGTGGCTATCAAGTGCAGCAGTGCTGCTGCTACTGTCTCCAGACGCACCAGTCTGTCGAGTGCTCGAGCTCGGACTCGCACTGCTGCTATCGTCAGCAGCTTCGTCTCGCACGAGTGCGTCCTTCGGCAGCGGCAAGAGGTTCCGAATGCGCTGCTTCACGTCCGATGGAATCGACTGACTCGTCTCCGTGAGCGCGATCTCGTCGCACACGAGCGGCGGCGGGTCTTTCGGCGTCGCATGCGCATCTGGGACCCACTTGCGCGCTGGCACAGTGTACGTCGCATGCAGTTCGAGATTCTTCTTGAGCGACGACGCGTTCGATGGACTCTTGAGCAAGAACGTCAGGAGCTGCGGCACACCGAGCGCTTTGCCTTCGCCGCGGTCCAAGTACGTCCCACTCGCCTTGGACGATGATGATGGCGACTTCGGCACGTGCGCGCCAGCTCCACTTGGCGTCACAGCAGCATGAGGCGATATATGATGCGACGGAGTGTGACTGTGTGCGCCAGCACTAGCGCGGTGTTCGGAGAGCTTCGTGAGTGTGCTGATGACGTTGATGTCGGGATGGTCTCGCACGTGCGCTTCAAAGTTGACTGCGCACACGTTTGAGAGGATGTCAAAGCAGAGCACGAGTGCGCCTGCAGGCGGCGCCTTTGCTTCTGCGATGCGAATGACGCTCGGGAGCACGCCGTCGTCGAGGAGCTGCGCGAGGTGGGGACTGCACTTGGAGAGCAGACTGAGCGTGGCGAGCAAGTTCAGCATCGGCGCGTCACTGAGGTTGGGCAAACCGAGCATGAACACGATCGCTCGTGCAATGCCAGCATCGAGGAGCAGCTGCTGGTTCCCCGGCGCATTCGCGAGCTTCCGCAGCGCAGCAGACACGAGCACGTAGTGGTTCATGCGAAAGTACGCGTTGTTGAGGATAAAGTGGAGGAGTAGAGCGCCTGCGCCACCTTCAAGCACGCGAGACGAGTTCACTTTGCCAACAACGATGTTGCACGTTGCGAGCGCACAGATCTCTTTGAGGTCGTCCCGTGCAAAGTAGATGTCGCTGAGGATCGCCACGGCGTCGAACGTGACAAGCGACGCAAGGAGCTCGACGTCCGGCGCGACGTGGCAGCTCATGTTGTGGAGCGTGAGGCAGCAAAGCTTCACGTCTGTAGCAGTCGATGACGTCGCCACGTCTGCATCTGCATGCAGTGTCCCTTTCCTACTGCGATGTTGCCATTGTACGTTGGTCTCACAGGGTGCGATCGGGACGTGCTGCCGCAAGAAGAGCATGATCTCTGGGACGACAAGGCGAGCGAGCACTGCGCGCTGGCACGAGAGGTTGTACACGATCGTTAGACAGAGCGTCACGACTTCATCGTTCTGCTGATGGCGACGCAGCACTTGCACGACAATGCGCAGGATGTGGTCAACGTCGAGCTCCGCGACGTCGATCGTCGTGTTGCACGTGAGGTCGTGGACTGTGAGCATGCAGTTGCGCACGAGGTCGGCTTCTTTCATGACGATGATCTGCTCCATCCAGACAAACACGCCGTGCTTGAGCCGCTCAGGCGAGATCATTGCGTCGTTCGCGCTCGTGACGCGCAGTAGTACCATCGCAGCGAGCTGTCGGAGCTCCTCAGAGCTCGCAGGGTCGCCAAAGTGCGCGCTCAAGTGCTTCTCGAGCTCTTCGTTGAGGAACACGGCGCAGAGCTTCTCGCTCGCGACGAGGTTCGCGATCGCTTTGATCGTGGTCATGACCGTCGCGCGGTCAGTCTGCTTGAGCAAGTGAATGAGTGCGCGTGGTGCACCAGCGTCGAGGAACCGCGAGAGCATGTTCGGTACAGCTGAGAGGTTGCAGAGTGACACTGCGCACGCGGTGCGTGTCTCCGCCGAATCCACGACGCAGAGCGACGCGAGTGCCCAGATCACGCCATGGTCGATCAGCGGTCGCACGCAGTTCTTCGCGACGAGGCAGTTCGCCAGTGTCTTGATGCACAGCGCCTTGATGCGCGGACTATCCGTTGCAACGAGCGCCATGATCATCACAGCGTCGATCGCACCGTGCTCAATCAGACGCACCTCGAGTCCAATGAACGACGAGAGGCGGCAGAGCGCGAGCATGCAGAGCTCTTTCACGACCTGGTTGCTCGCAGTCGCGAGTTTACTCGTGCGCGAGAGGTAGATCACATCTTCGATGCCTTGCTCGCGCACGAGCTGCTCGCATCCGTCCTGCGTCGCGGTGAGGCAAAAGTACACGTACGCGCAGTTGATCAAGATCGTCTCTTCGTCTTCGAGGCGCTTGAGGCGTCGGAGGAAGCGAAACACTGCGCCGCTGCGCACAAGCGCACGTTGGTTCGTTGGGTGGCGTGCCAAGTGCGCAAGGAGCGTCACTGCACTGCGGAGCGTTGTCACTGAGGTCACTTCAGCACTGAGGCGGCACGTGGTTACTGTTGTAGCAGTAGCTGTAGTAGCGCTACTGCTGCTGCGAGTGGGACTGCTCACAATGCTGCTCTTCTCGTCTTTACTCAGTGCGAGCGCGAGCTTTGCAACCTCGTCGCCACCGTGAGGAAAGTGGTCGCCGCCGTCTTGTGCGAGCAAGTAGAGTGCGTTCACAGCGTACGTTCGCCCAGATGGGAAGCTGTGGATCAGATGCACCAAGACAGGGAACACGCCATGCTCGAGCATCTTTGCTTGGTGCGCGTCGATGCTAGCGAGACGATAGAGGATCGCTGCGACGAGCTCTCCGACGCGTTCGTGGACCACCAGTGGCGTCTCCGACACTGCGAGCTCGAGCATGCGATCCAACAGCGTCGGTGACTCGGCAAGGAGTGGGAGACAGTCGTCGCTGCACGTGATGTTGTACAGCGCGGCGACAGCAAAGTCGACTGTCTTTGGAGCATCCGAGCGCGTGAGGGCAAGGAGCTCCGTCGTGATCTCGAGCACATAGTCAGCCGACTCCTCTGTCGAGCTCGCAATGATGCAGCAGAGCGCGCAGATCGCGTTCGCTTTGATGTCGCTGTCGCCCATGCGGCTCATCTCGAGCAGCACGCGCACAGCGTCTTCTTCGACGAGTTCGTGGTGCGTCAAGACACTGTCGCACAAGTTGCGCAGCACGCACGACGCGAGGTACACGAGTCGGTCGCCAGCGCACGCACTGGCTGTGCTATTGCTACTCGCGCTCGCCTCGGCGCTGCAGTTCTCCACGTGCTGACTCGCGCTCTGTACGATCGCTGCAGCAGGGACCCAGTTGCAGAGCTTGATCCGACTCCCTTCGTCAATGGAGAGGAGCAAGAGGATCGTGAGCGTCGTCTCCTGGATGTCTTCGTTCGTTGACGCGAGCATGGCTTCGAGGAGCTTACAGAAGCCCTGTGAGAGGATCTGTGCGCGATTCATCTTGCTGTCACAGAGCGCAACGAGTGCGCGCAGTGCGAGTGTCTGGATCGGTGCAGCGACGTGCGGCAGTTGCTGGAGCAGGAACCGCGGGATGTTCTCGCTCAGGAGCGCAGCGTGGAACGCTGGCGCAAGCGACGCATTGTACGCGGCTTTGATCAAGTTGCTCGCAGCAGCGTGGGAGCTCGCGCGCGTTGCGAGCACGAGGAGCTGTGCGAACGCGTCACCAAAGTGCTTGATCGTGAGCGCGTCGACCGAGATATTGAAGACTGTGAGTGCACAGATGCGCTTCGTCTCGGCGCTCGGAGCAGCAAACAAGCGCGCGAGGGACTGGTCGATGCCTTCAAAGAGCAGGACTTCGACGAGTCCGTTCTCCTCAGACAAGTGACAGAGCGTTGCAGCGAGGTCCTGTCGCGGTCGCGCCGCAGTGATGCGAGACAGCGCTTTGATCGCACCAACAACGCCGTGCGCGACCATCGGCTTGCGTGCAGACGGGACTTGCGAGAGGTAGTAGAGCGCACGACAGCAGTGCGCTTGAGTCGTTGCGTCCGCGATCGCGCTCAGCTCAAGCACAGACGGGATGATGCCGTGACTCAGCAGCGCTGCGATGCTCTCCTCGAGCGACATTGACGCACTTGCGTCACTTAGTCGCGCAAGGATCATCTCTTCAAATGTCTTGGCGCACCGCCGCTTTCGCTGCAAGTACGCTCGCTCTTCAGCGACGTGGTCGTACTGCCGACTCGGTTTGCCAGCAACTGCTGCTGGGTCGACTGTGAGCAGTCCGACACGCCCTTGTGGAGAGATCTCGCCGCTGATCGCTCGTCGTCGCCGATGCTGAAGCGTTTGGTCGTCGAGTATGTCAACTGTGTCGTGGACACCACCTTCCGTGGAGGCTACAGCACCAGATCCATCGCTTGTCGCTCTTCCAGTAGCTGCTGCACTTGATGCTGCTCGCGCGTTCTTCCCGACCTTTGCGAGCTTCTGGCGAATGTGCGGGTCGAGTGGAGACGACGACGCTGGTCGGTTCCTCCGAGCGCCGCCACTGCTACCACTGCTGCTGCTGTTGTGAAGATGGTCGAAGCGAGAGGAGTAGAGGAAGCCGTCGACTGTCGCATCCTTCGAGGTGAACACAAACTCACTCTCACTGCGTCGCAGTGCTTGGTGAACGCGACTGCGGGCTGACGCAGCAGTTGACGGACGCCGCAGTAGTCCGCTCGCTGGAGACTGCTGTGTCCCTGAGGCCTGCGAGAATGGGCTGCGTGCTGTTATCGGCGTATTGGACGATACGAGCGCTGCTTGGAGCTCCTGATTCGATTCGCTCGTGCAGTCGAACGCTGGAATCGGTGTCAGCGAGAGTTTGCGGATCGACGCTGCCTTTGCAAACACTACGCGGTCCGCTTCCACGTGCTCTTCGTGGCTCATCGACGTCTCTGTGAGTCGCGATGGTCGCCGACCCATTGCTGCAAGCGCGGGTGCTGCTGCTTCTCGGGACATTGTGACGAAGCGGCAACGACGTTGCAAAGTTCACGAACGAGCGTGTGAGTCTGCGCAGATACGCTTGCGCTAGACAGCTACGCTGGTGTCACGTGCGCTTGAGCAGCAGCATCCAGTGTCATGGCAGAGTCCTTCCGCGACGCAGGTGTTCAGGTGTTCCGATCAATCGCAGCGACCTGTGTTCGTCGCAATGCGCACTCGCGATCAGAGAGTGACACACTAAATTTGTCGTCGCCGACCACCATCCGTTTCAGCGCTTGAGAGCAAGCAGCGAGTCATTCGCGAGGTTGAGTTGAATTGCCTGGAGCGAAGCGAGTGCGTAGTTGCGCCATGGCAGCGCACACGTTCCCGTCGCCTCCAGATCTCTCGGAGCTGTTCAAGTTCTTTGCAACGCCGAATGGCGTCTCCTCTGGCACAAGTACAAGTCCGCAACGATCACCGACGTGGCACCAGCGAGAAGATGCCCGCGAGTCCAGCAACCACCGAGTTCGATCGACTCGCCAAGCTTCTCAGCATGAACGAGCACGTGCGAGTCGCGCTTCAGCCGATACAAGGAGCAAGGTGGTGTCCACTTCACGTCAAGTGCAGCACCGACGACGCGATTCACCACCAAAGGAGCCAGCTCCGACCAACTCGCGCGTGAATGACTGGAACGGATCGACTCAGATTCCTGTGACGACTGCCAAGCCACTCAAGCACCAGATCCTGAACCGCAATTACCAACCACCTGCACCCGTCGTGGTCGATGCATCAGGAGCTACGCACTTGCTCCAACGGCTGTCCAAGACCACAGTCTCGTCGCGTCTCAAGCGCCATCAAGCCGACCAGGCGGCGGCACTTGCAGCCGCTACTGCTGTGCTTGCTGGTGCGTTTGAGCGTCGGAGTCAATACCATGCGCAGCAGTACCAGAGGAAGGCAGCGGTGCAGCCACTTGGTGAGCTGAGTCTGAGCAATGAAGGAGACGACAGAGCAGGTGACGAATCGCGATCGCCACCAGATCCGAGAGCGCGCGACGGCATCCAGATGCTGCTCATGTACCGAAAAGAAGTGGAGAAGCGCCTCAGTCTCGACCCGACGCATTTTCCTTCGCAATGAGCGAGCGAGAGCGGTGTTGCTCGGACTAGCTCTGCATGACTATCGCTCTATGAACGGCGATACGCACACTCCACTCTCTCGCTTGCTGTTGTGTGTCCGCTAGCCTAAGATGTTGTGACGCTGTGCATCTCGATCGTTGTCGTTGTCATCCTCGTCATCGTCATCTTCTCCACCACTATCGCCACCACCACCATCGTTGCCAACACTCGCACTTGCAATGCGAGTGGATGTCCGACTGCTCGCAACGCGACTGCTCCTTTTCTTGTCAGGCGAGTACTCTTTCGTCGCGGTCGAGCCGCTGCCAGACTTCTTCTCGTCCTCTTCGCGCAGCAAGATGTCTTCGACCTGGTGCAGCGCGATCACGTCGCCGGTTGCTGCGTACTGCTGCGCAATCACTCGCTGCGCGACGTACGGAAACTCGCCGTCGATGTCGCTCTTCATGCGCTGCAGCAGCGCTAGCAGGTTCTCGACAACTACGTTGCGCACATTTGTTGCAAGGACTTGGAGCGCAAACGTCTTCTCGCGCCGAGCAGAGCTGCCGTGGATCGAAAAGCAGAGCTGCTCCTTGCTCCCGCGTGCGTCGCGCCAGGACTGCGACTTTGTGAACGACTGCGCTTCGCTCCCTTTCTGGACTTTGTAGATGTCTCTGTCGCATCCACGCATGTCACGAAGTCAACGAGCGTCAAGAGGAGCACTTGTGCGACAGCAGTCGCATTCGCATTCATGTGCAATGAGAGCACGTACGCTAGGAAGATGCACTTGGTGGGGTTGCGATCGTTCTTCGTCGGTGTCAAGAAGAGCTTTCCGTCGACCGCAAGCCAGAGCACGCGCTTCCTCGCACGCTTGCCGATCGCAAACTTTAGTACCTGATTCAGGCACAAGAGCGTGTGCTGTGAGGGCTTGTAGTGTACATCAACCAAGTCGTTGCAGAGGCACGCACCTCAAAGCCTGTGAGTAAGAGTTGCCAGAGAGCTTGGAGCTTCAGCCGCGTCTGCAGCTCCTTGGCTTCTTGCAGTTTTGGCTCGATGCTGTACGTCTCACGCTCCTTCTTTCGCTCGTGGTGCAGCTGCTGCTGGTGATGACTACTGCCAAACGGATGCTGCAGAAGACTCATTGCCTCTGCGACCGAGTCAGCGACCGTGTCGAGGTGGCTCACGACCTGCGTCGTCGCAGACAGCACGCTGTTGAGCCGTTCACGCAGCGGTGCTGTCGGACTGGACGGGCGACGAAGCGTATGCGGCTGCGTGCGATCGTCCGACTGGC
>JAASFN010000654.1:0-15853 GCA_023333795.1 Globisporangium rhizosaccharum | reverse complement strand
GCCAGTGCCGTTCTCGATCTTGGACTGCGTCGACACTTCGGTCACGCCAGCGTCAGTGCTCGTCTTGTCGCCGCCAGCGTTCACGACCGGCGCAACTGTCACGGCGACAGCGCTCAGCAGCGAGTCGGCATCTCCTGCGACTTCGCTCTCGGCAGTCGAGACATCGAGCTTCAAGCGTCCGGCGTCCACGGCCGCGACGTTGCTGTGACTGCTCGAGTTTCCGTCCAGCATACCGCGCTCTTCGCTCACACTCGACGTCGGCGTGGGCGTCGGCGTCTGAGTCTGCGTTGGCGTCGGCGTCGGCGTTGGGCTTGGCGTCGGCGTCGGCGACGGCTTGGGCGTCGGGCTCGGCGTCGCTGGTGCAGTAGTTTGGCCGCCGGTGCCGCCTGGGCAGAACACGATCTCGAGGTTCGTGCCACCTGGGCACACGTGCGTCTTGCCGTCGTCCTTCGGGAACTGGTACGCGTCGTTGCAGCCGTCGGCGAAGCACGAGAGCGTGGTGCAGCGTCCGCCGTTCATCTTGCTCGGGACAATCTGCATCGGGACGTTGAAGCCCGTGCCGCCCGTGAGCGCCTTGCACGCACCAAGGTTCGGACAGTACTCGGGCTGCATCAATGGAGGTAAAGAGAGAGAGAGAGTGTAGTGAATGGCGTGCGTGAGTTGGCTGTCTGGATGTTTCCTCTCATCAAACAGCACGCGGCACGGCGTCAAGGAGCTTGGAGCAATCGTAGCAGAAGAAGGGAACGTACGCCGCTCTTGGGACCGGTCGGGATGATGCTGATGTCGTACCAGACCATGCCGCGCGCGCCGGAGATCTCGGCCACTGCACATTCACGAACACACACACCATACACCATATAAACAAGGGGCGACGTCAGAGCGACCTTAACACGCGCCACTCGCAGGTCACGATAGCTGCGAGACACGAGCGAGGCACGCACAGGTGGCTTGGCCGCCGCGGCCCTTCTTGAAGACGTTCGAGGGCGAGCCGTCGCTGAGCGTGCGCGACGTGGACTTGCCGACGCCAATGACCTCCATGCGCTCGCTGCCCTCGACGACGTGCCACATCTCGACCGGCTCGTTGCACTTGTTCGTGAGCGAGACCTGGAAGCCCTGCGCCACGCCGGCGCTGCTGCTCAGCTGCAAGAGCGCAGTCACTGCGACTGCGTGGGAAATTGCGCGCCACATGCTGCAAGTGGTTGAGTACGTTCTCGAGACGTTCACTGCTGCTTTGCTGTTGTTGTTGTTGTTGTTGCTACTGGCGCCTGCGCTTCCAGTGTTCCGCTGCACGAGAAGCTGCTGCTGCTGTTGCTGATGTAGCAAAGGTAACTGGCTCGCCTGTGGCCTGCCGGTTTGGGAATGCGAGCATGTTGTGTGTGGTGAGCGCACGGCGCGTCGCGAGCGTCGAGCGGTGTTGCTGTGCGCAATGGGTGAGTATTGCGTGCGTTAGCGCCGCCGTCTGGTCGTGTGAGCAATCTCCTCGCGCGCCTGCCGCACAGCAAGCAAGACAAGCAGTATCGGAGTCGCAAAGTACCAGCAACACACAGCAAACGCGATGTTCGTCGGTGACACGCGCGCTCGTCCGTCTTGCTCGCGTCGAGCAGAGTGGGACTTGCAATGCGCACTGACTCGAATTGCTGACTTTCCTGAGACGCGATTCTCTTGTTTTTGTATATAATCGCAAACAACATCCTCGCAACCATTCAGCACACGCGTCAAGTCGAACTTGAACCTGCCGTCTGCTGCTGCCGGTCCGCCCAGCAGGGTTGCCGAAGAAGACCATCTCGCTTGCGATGGTGGAAACTCGCAGCGGATCCGTCCGTCGGCGCGTCTCGTCCAAAGCGGCGCGACGCTCGAGCCATTTCAACATGCAGCAGTTCACCTTGCGCTACGTGTACTAGCAACAGCACTTGACACCATGCACCAGCACCAAACATCACGACCAGAGGCTCGCACTACAAGTAATACATACACGGACAAAGCACAGCTTGTTGTTTCGACAGATCGCAGCTTCTTTCGTTCGCTTACGCACTTGCTCGCTCGCCTCTTGACAGAGACGATAGGATGCACACCCGATCGCTCTGCAAACTCAAGTGCCTCCGCTGTCGCCACATACTCACACGAGCACTGCGATGCACAACAGACGTCACGCTCGGCACGCGACGCTGGCACACAGGCGACGGCGGCTGCTTACAGCACGCTCACGTTGTTGTTGTTGTTGTTCGGGGTGATCATGATGCACGCACCGCCGCCCGCGAGCGTCGTGGTTGGACGCGGCGTCTTCGTCTCGAGCGCGTCAAGCTGCGCCTTCTTTCGGCGCACTGCGACGATCGCCGTGCCTGCGACCATCGCGACGGCGCACATGATGCCGACGACGTAGATACCGGCGCTCGTGTTGCTGCTCGACTCGACCCGCTGCACGCTGATCTCGTTCGTCGGCGCTTCGGTCGCAACACCCGCAGTCGTCACAACACCGCTGTTCGCCGCAGCGACTGGCGCGACCGTAACTGGGATGTCGGCTTCGCCCGCGACCTCGCTCTCAGGCTTGCCCAGGAGCGTCGTCTTCTTGGCCGAAGCGAGACCCGTCTCGCCGCTGTGGCTGCTCGAGTTCGACGCGTCGATCGCGCCACGCTCTTCGATCGATTGTGGCGTCGTCTGCGGCGTCGGCGTCGGAGTTGGTGCCGCGGTCGGCGCTGGCGTTGGTGCTGGCGTCGGCGCTGGGGTCGGTGGCGGCGTCGGCGCTGGCGTCTCGCCGCCCTTGCCGCCTGGGCAGAACGTCAGGTCAAAGTCCGTGCTGAGCGGACAGACGTGCGTCTTCGTGTCGTCCTTGGGGAACTGGTAGCCGTCTGGGCAGCCGTCGGACATGCACGTGAGCACGACGCAGCGCGCGCCGTCCGGGCTCTTGGGCGCGATCTGCATCGGCTCGTTGAAGCCGACGCCGCCAGTCAGGGCCTTGCACGCCGAGAGGCTCGGGCAGTATTCGGGCTAATGACATAACAGAGCGAGAGGAGCAGAGTTAGAGTGGGAGAGCATGTCAGCTTGGTGAACAAGACGACGCCGCTCTCAACAGACGCGAGCTCCACATGTGCAAACAAACATACGCCGCTCTTGGGACCCGTGGGGATGATGCTGATGTCGTACCACGCCTTGCCGCCTTCGCCCGAGAACTCGGCCACTGCACACAGGCACGAAGCAAAGGGCAAACACACGTCAGCTCCAAGCAACCTCCTCATGTCGGCACTGCTGCAGCAGTTGAGATTCTATACAGCAACGTACAGGTCGCCTGCGCGCCGGCGCCAGCCTTGAGCACGTGCGAGCCCGAGCCGGCGGGGAATGTGCGCGTGGTCGTCGCGCCAGGCGCGAGCGACTGCATCTTGACGCCGCTCGGGTCGACCTGCGCGAGGTCGATCGTCTTTTCGCAGCGGTTGATCACGTTCACGTTGAACGCGCTCGTTTCGTGCGCGAGAGCGAGCAGCGCCGCGGCTGCCTGCAGCAGGAGCGTGCGGTGCATCATGGTGGACTGGCTTGGAAGCGTCGCTTGAAGCGAGCGAGGGGATAGGCGAGAGGCTACAGACACGCGCGAAGCGGAGGCGTGGCAAAGAGTACGCTGCACTGTCGTCGGAGATACGAGAATGCAGACGTGGGGCGTCCGTCGTCCAAGTGCGCTCGTCGTCGCCGGCAGTGTCGGCGTTGCGCGCGTTGGTGGGAGAACGGGAATGGCGGCGCGCCGATATGCGCACACCAGCCGGTCATGACTCGCATCGTCGTACAGATGGCTTGCTGCTGGTCGTTGCACACAGAGAGCCAGCGCCAAGTGTACCGTATCGGACGAAATGGGGGAAAGTTCGCGCCGACATGTTGTGAGGGATGGGTTCGGCAACCAGCGCGCATACTCGGCTTCATACTAATTTCTGACTGCCTCGCTCGTGTTGCGTGCTGACTCTTCGCGCGCACAAGAAGAGAGCAAGGGCTCGAGGACTCGCTCGCAGTGGCGGCTTCGCAGTGGCGGAGTGTCGAGATCCAAGCGAGCACTCGACCAGCATGACCATGATCCCAGCATGTTCATGATCGGTCCTTTCAAATCGCCAGCGTTGCTGCAACGACATCAACAAAGTGATGATCTTGGTTGCATTATGCAAGCGCGCTGATCGGCAGTAGAACATAGCGGTAGAAACGGGCTCGACATGTGTGTGGATGTGTGCGCGCTCTATGCCAGTCAGCATGCGAGGCAAGCAAGCCGCGCAACACACGCCGGCTGGTTGAGTCTGGGCGAGCAGCACTTCAGCGTCAAGCTCTTC
Organism: Globisporangium rhizosaccharum; assembly: GCA_023333795.1. Classification (NCBI taxonomy): domain Eukaryota; phylum Oomycota; class Peronosporomycetes; order Pythiales; family Pythiaceae; genus Globisporangium; species Globisporangium rhizosaccharum. Next base: position 11,555 of record JAASFN010000654.1, on the reverse strand, counting down.
GACGCTGCCTTTCCCTTGCTGGGGAGTGCGGGACTGCCAACATTGCGGCACATGTGAGCGAGAATGCGCAACGCACACTCGGTGCGAGACCACCGAATCGAGTTGCACCAGCGAACAAGACTCGCTCGAGTCTTCGGCCACCCGCTTGCTCGCACCAAGCGTCCATGCGCTCGCAATGACCTGCTGAGCAACATCCTTGGTTGCTCTGCTCCATGATGGCAATCACGATGTCTTGCACGTGCGCTCGAAGTGCTTGTCCACATATCCGAATCAGACCACACGCATGATTTGGATCGCAGAATCCATCAAGCGCTTTGAGCGAGCCCTGAGAGCGAGCGAGCCACATCCGCAGCACTGCATTCGCCATTTCGCTCCATCACGAGCGCCTGTGCCATGACGACTCGAAGCGCCACTGCGGATGCGCAGCGCCTTGCCGCACAGACTGCGCGTCTGGTGTCCGCCGCGGAAGCGATCCTATCTGAGCGACTCGAGCTCGCACTCCCGACGTTCACGCTGCGCCAGCTCTTGACTACACTTTCTCTACTCACGCTGCTCGCGATCCATCTCGACGACGCGGACGCGGGTGCCGCGGCGCTGAGCTACTTCGCTGCGCTCGCGACGCACTCGCGACTGCTTTATGCGTTCCCAGAGCTCGTCACCACGTTCTGGAAGTAGATCGACAAGACGGGGTTTCTCGAAACCACGACACGGTCACTCCATCCGTCGATGCTGCTGAAACCCGAGAGTCCACGGTTCGCCGTGCGGTTTGGCAGCAAGTTCCAGCGAGGGACAATCACTGAGACGCACCTCGAGGCTTTGTTCACGCTGATGACAGCGTCAACTCGTGCGCTCGAAGCTGTTCATGATACACCTGGTGACAGGATCGCCATCGGCTTGTCGTTTGCAAACTGCGAACTCGACGCCACGCTGCTCGAGAGCATCCAGCGTCTGCTCGATCGCGTCTTCGCGCATGCGACTCGGCGATTCGATGTCGATATGCTCGATCTGAGCCACAACGCGATGGACGACGCAGCGCTGGTGGTCCTGGCAGACGTTGTTCACAAGTGCACCACGGTGTACGGCATCACAGACCTGAGACTCGACAGCGTTGCGGCCACTTCGACTGAGACCTCGAGCTCGTTCCTTCAGATTGTGCGGACTGTGATCGGTGCAGACAGCGTGGCCATGTCGTCTCAGAAGCGCGTCGCTCGACTGCCAAGCGCACTTCACGCGGTCTCGTGGGGCGGAAATGGGGCGACTCCAGCGTACTTTGCAGCACTCGGCTCGGCGCTGCGATACGGCAGTCCCGCCGCAGAGCTACTCGCAGGCGCCATGGTGCGGAGCGAAGACTCGCTCGAGAACAAGACTGCGTGCTGGCGGTGGCTCGCGTTCGGGCTCTTCTACCCACGTCCCGAGCGCTTCCAAGCCAAGTGCCGCCTGCGCGACATTGGGCAGCTCGAGCTCGGCACGACGGACGCGCTCGAGGTGTTTCACAAGACGCTGCGGGCTCCTGTCGCTGCGCTGCTCTACGGTGGCGACGTCTCAATGAAGACCGACAAAGGCGTCACTGAGCTCGTCGTGTGCACGCTCAAACAAGGAGCGAAGGTCACATTGACCGCACGCTACCAGCAGCAGCAGCTTGGTGAACCGCAAATCCTGACGTTCGAAGCGAGTGTCGAGCTTGAAGCGCTCGCAGAGCAGTCCGACGGCTCACTGTGCGTCGTCGTACCGGGGTTCGGACTCGGTTTCGTGCACCAAACTGACGTCAAGCGCATCGAGCGCGAGCCGCTCGCGTTTCAGAGCTGGGAGAGTCGAGTCGGCAAGTTTGACGTCGAGCTGACGCTTTCAGCGAGTGCAGACGACGACTTGGTCGCCCGGTCGGTCATGCAAGTGGTTGGTCCGCAGCTCTGCTCACTTGCGATCGCAGCCGATGCGTACCACGTCGAGACGTTTGGGGCACTGCTCGACGCGTGCACGCACCTTGAGCACTTGAAGCTCTGCGGGGACCCGAAAGCCGTCGATGTGGACGCTTTGGTCGCTGCGCTCGCGGGATCACTGGGCGACCGACTACTGACCCTCGCGTTCAGCTCTCACACCGTGGAGGATGAGTTGCTCGCGAAGCTCGCGCCGGTCTTGGCGAACACGACGAGACCGCCTGTGCTGCAGAAGCTGCGCCTTCGCGGGTGGAACAATGCAGACAGCATCGCGAGTGTCCGCGAGATCTTGAGTGCGAACCGCACGATCCGCCTCGTGGAGCTGCAGGCGACCAGCATGACCGAGATCATGGCGGGACGGCCGGCGGGTCACGCTCGCAACAAGCTCGATCGCGACTTTCAAGGAGTGGTATTGGGATCGCACCTCTCACTCCAGATCAAAGCCGCGTTCTTGGGTGTCCTTGCGCATGGCAAACCAGGCAGCTCCACTCCATGCGACTACGACAGCGCTCGAGCGCACTTGGATCGCTGGCAACTCGCGACGATCTTCCAGTTCCCCGCGTCCGAAGAATCGACTCGCACGCTCGTGTGGACGAACTACCACATCCGTCGGTACTTTGAGGAGCCGAACGACTTCTTCATGTTTGCGTAGCGAGTGCATTCTGCAGTCGAACGAGTCCGATGTGTTCATCAGTGAATGCTCCAAGCCTAGCGCTCACCTGCATGTGCGTGTGTCGTCTTGTATCAGTTGCTTAACATAGTCCAGTGGCATGAGGTAGCGATGTTCACGGTAGTGATGTTCACGGGCGCGATGTTCACATGGAGATCGTTACGTGAGTGTTTGTACTATAGTTGGTTGATCTCTGTCGTCAGAGTAATCACACGCACTGTCTTCGCCTCACACGACATCGGAGCAGACGCTATCATTGCCACGCCAATGCTCATGTTCAGCCGCGTGTACCCGAGTGCGAGCATTCACAGCGTGCGTGTCAGCACTGGCGCAGGCGCGAGTGAGGGGTGAGGCGGCTCAAGGAGGAGGAACTCGGCGCAGCAGGGCATCCTTCCGATCGACTTGATCCTGTCGAGAGGCACACGCCGCGTGTGCTGGGCGGTCATCATGGGCATCCAGCTGCTGCTCGTGCTTTCGCTCGCAGGACTGACGTTCATCTACTCCCAGTTTCACCATCGCGACTCGCTCCTGTGGCTCTTCTCGACAGTCTACTTGTTCGACGCGACGGCGTTCCTCGATGGATTCCACGTGATCATCGCCGCGAGCTTTGCGGTCTTCACGCTCATCGTCGCTGCGATGCTAACCGAGATGCTGTTTTACTCGATTCAGTACCGCGCACTCGCATATGGACGGCGCAAGTCGCAGAAAGGACCGAGCAGCAAGCTGAAGTCGCCGTCGTCGCGCACACATGGATGCTGTCTGCGCTTGCTCCAGCGCGCGCATGCGCTTCTCGCGTCGTGGAACCAAAAGTTCGGCATTCGTGGCCGCTACTTTGCCGTTGGACTCATGGCGCAAGAGGTCGTCGAGATCGCGCTGCAGACGTCTCAAGCGTACGCATCGAGCAAGTTCGTGAGCAACTTGGCGCTGAACCAGATCTACGGACTGCTCATTTGCGGCAACTGCATGTCGATTATGCTCGTGAGTCGCTGGCTGGGCGGCGACGACTCGGTCTTTGAGCGCCTCGTGTGCGTCATACTCGACCTCGTGCTTAACTTTGTCTGGGGCGTCGTCCTACCGTTCATGCTCTTGTACCCGCGCCTCGTTGAGTACTTTCGCAATAGCGACAACATTGAGTTCACGACGTCCGCTGAGCTCATTCGCGAAGAGATCGAACACCTGCTCATCCTCTCGACCACCAAGTACGTCTGGAACGTCTTCCCGTACATGAGCACGATGTGGAACATCGTCAAGCTCCGGCGCCTGCTTGCACAGAGCGTGTCGCTCGACGCGTCGACGATGAAGCTGAAAGCGCTCGTACAGCGCCAACACACCGAGCGCGTGCGCAAGTGGCAAGAGCAGTTCACGTTCGCAAAGGTGCTCCCGAGGATCCAGCATGCGTTCCACCGCGCTGTCTTCGTCTACGGCCTCTTCATCCTCTGCGTCTCTGTGCACTCGACAGGGATCTTCCGGCGCGCAAACGACACATCGCTCCTGTGCATCCGCGAGGTGTATCCGTGGTTCGCGAGCCGCAGGTCGTGCTCCATGTGCCGCATCAACTGCACCGAGGCGTCGATCGTTGGTGCGAGCGACGAGATCGTTGCTGCGGTGGACACGTTCAACATCGACGCGCTCACAAACATGGAGGTCGTCGAGTGTCCTGAGCTCGAGATCCCGCCTGCGCTGCACCAGTTCGCGCATCTGTGCATCCTCGGCGTCATGTCGTCCAAGATCACGAGCTGGTCGACGAACGCGTCGGTTGGGCGCTTGCCTGCGCTCGTGACGTTGAAGCTGTACTACCTCGAGTTTGACGCTGTTCCAGACGGTTTACTTGCGCTCCCCGAGTCGGTGGAGTGGGTGAGTGTGTACGAGACCGATGTTCGCAGCTTTGAGCGCCTGATTGGCACTGGCTGGAGCACAGTCAAGTACTTGTACTGCGACAAGTGCGGCCTCGAGTCTGTGCCGCCATTCGTGCATGTGATGCGCGATCTGCTCGAGTTCTCGGCGTGTGACAACGAGATCGCCGTCATCTCGGACGCTTTCTTCGCTGACCGGTCGCTCACAACCGTCTTCCTCGACGGCAACCCGCTGCGTGCACTCCCAAGTTCGCTCTGGCAGCCGAGTCTCTTTGACTTGTACATCCAACGAACAGAGATCTCAGTGCTCCCACCGCCATACAGCACGAGCTCGCTGAAAGCGACTCTGTCGGTATACGCCGCCAAGTCGCCATTATGCATCGAAGCAAGCGAGAAGGAGCGAGACCCGAGCATCGCAGACCACGTCACGTGCGAGTACCACGAGCTGACGTTTGGGTAGATTCGGTAGGCAACGTCAGCGATGCATCTGATGCGCTTGAAGAAACTACCACTACGGAGCCGCAGTACTCGACGCTTCCTGTGCGATTTCTCGCAGCTTGTCGACAACGAACGCGATCTTGGCGCGCTGCGTCGGGTCGTGCTTGATCATGAGTTCCAAGAAGTTCCACTGCGTGCCGCTCATGGCGGCAGGACGCGGTGGCGCGCGGCCTTTGCGCACGTGGAGCTTGACCATCGTCGGGTTCATCTTTCGTCTCCACGGAATGTCGCCCGTCACGACCTCGAGGATGCACATTGCGAGCGAGTAGATGTCGGACGGGAACGCCGGTTGATGTCCTGCGAGGTACTCGGGTGACTTCCAGTGCAGTGCTCGCTTCACGTCCACTTGGATCTCCACGACGTTCGGGACCGAGCTCAAGCCAAAGTCAATGAGCTTCGCGCGGCCATCGGCGCCAATGAGGATGTTATCGCACTTGAGGTCGTTGTGCACGACGTTCGAGCCGTGGAGGTGCTCCAAGCCCAGCGCTGTTTCGTGCAGCTTTTGCCACATCTGCTTGCGGTTCTCTGGACGCGCCAAGTAATCCGGCAAGCTCCCACCAGACGCGTACTCGCACACAAAGTACCGCTTGTCGATATGGCAGGCACCGTAGAGCTTTACGACGTGCGGATGTTCAGTCGGTGCCAGATCTCCACCTCGTACAGGAACAGTCACGCGCTCGACGTCCCGTGCGCGTCCTCGTAGCCCATGAGTTTGACCACGACGGGCGTGGAGAGCCACGTGCCTTTGTACACGGCCGTAAAGGCGCCTTCGCCAATGCGGTCGGCTTCGTCGAAGACGAGCTCACTCAGAGGTAGTAGCCACGGCGGGGACGTGGAAGCACAGTGCTTTCCAAGGTCGCATTGAACTCGACCAGCGTCACTGCCTGATTCGCTTGCTTCCCTCCTGCCTCTTGAGCATTGTCGCTGCGCTCTGAAGCGTCACTGTCTTCGTCGACCATTCCACCCATATCGTCGAGCGGTGAAGTCCAAGCCCGCAACGCGTCTGACTCGGGCACACATATCGCATCGATCAGCCGAGTGGTCTCTGCGCGGAAGACCTGGTTCGAGTCCGCACAGAAGCCCGTATAGTTCTCGCTGGCGAAGCGCATCGGAGCAACTTCTCCGCTGAGCACCGTCATAGATGCAGATGAGCGAAGCTACCACAGTACAATGAAACACAGCACATAAGCGACAAGCATTTACATTTAGTAGGCGCATAAACAGCAACTCTGTTTCAGTCTAATCAGACACATTATCCAAAACATGCAGTGTGGAACGATGTTGCTGTATCCAAAACTTCTCGCATGTTCGGTTTTGATTTTGACTATACCCATATGGATATCGAGTAAAATGGGATGGTGCAGAGCGAAGTGAAGTTGATTATACAAATTGCAAGTTACTCAAGTCCAAGATCATCTAGAATGATCTGCGAACGGCGGCGCCTCCGTGGACGGTAGTTCTCCTATGTAAGCCGGTGGCGTCTGTTCAAGTCAGAAAATATGCACGAGCCTATTCTTGGCGCGATGGAACGCCTCGCCGTCCTTTTCTCGCAAGGGAACTGTGTGAGATGTGGCAGTTAGTCCGACCAACGCACATCTGAAGTATGTCATCGTATAGTTCGTGACTCCAGTGCCAACTGCTGTGCGAGTCTTTGATACTCTTTGTCTGCGAAGAGGCGCCATTTACTCTAAAACTCGTCGTGCAGCGGTTTACTGTCTTTCATGCTCTCGTCTGCGTCCGCGTTGGCATGTGTGCGCTCATGAAAGGCGATGTTTTGGCAGAAGGTCCGGATGTCGGCGACACTGCCACCCGTGTGATCACTGCAGTTGATTGCAAAGTCGAGCGGGTTCACGGAGACCTCTACCTTGAGGCCGTGGAGGTGATACTTGCCACTGAAGAACGGATTATTCTCGCCGCCGCTGCCCACTGGTTTGTTGCATTGCTGGGAGGTCACGTCTGTGGTGTACAGTGCGCACGGATAGTTGCAATAAGTATGCCCCGACGCGACTAGAAAACGCATGATCTCGTCATGTGCACGTACCGCGCCTTGGTCGTCGTAGAGCTAAGAAGCAACCACACGCAAGAATCTTTGAGACCGTATGGATGATCGTCGGTGTGGCGATGTCAAAAACACGAGCGAGCGTGTTCCACATGCCACTGTTCTTGAGCACAACGAGCAGCATGAGGAACACGTCCTTTGGGCTGAAACTTGAGCGTGTAACGGGGCTACCCGCTACTAAGGCGTACACGTGCGGCTTGAGGAAGCGGTGTCTTGGTTGCGCGTTGATGCGCAACAGAACGGAGCTGCAAGACGTGATGGTTGTGGGGAAAATCTGTTCTGAGTGTATTTTACATAAGTTTCCTTGGCCTTGTGAAAACTACCCGAATCCTCCCTCAAACTAAATGCATGCGCTGGCGGCGTCTGATATGCTGAACTCTCAGACTTGCCGGCCAATGAAAAGAACACATGGCCGTGTGCTCGTGACACGCATGAGTCACGCGGGAGTGATGGTCCTGCCTACATATGTAAATACCCAAACGTGCAATGGCCACTTAGGCCCATTACAGAGCGCTTTCCGTGGCTAACGTTCAAATGCCGAGTCACGTGCAGCGTTAGTGTGGACCACAACAAATTGAACTATCGCAGAGTGAAGTTCGTCATGGTACGCACAGCGTCACTGCCTCCGTGATGGAAGAAGCGGTCGTAGACGGTCTTGGAGAGTCATGGTCGTCGTCGTCTTCGGCAGGAGCAGACGAGGACTGCGATAGTTCTTCGTGGCGATTGACTGCACGTTGGCCCAGAAGATCGAGAACGCTAAAGACGAATCGCTGGTCGATCTGGGAGAGACGGCAGTCATGTTCGGAGCGGTGGGTGGGCCGCTTGGTAGGAGCTATGTCATTTCGAGAGTGATCACGTCTTTCATTGATACATCACTGCGTTCGGTAGCGACTCGCAAACTGTGTGATAACAAGGCAAAGTGAAGTAGATCGAGAGAAACAGCTGAGCTTGCAATACTTGGTTGTTGTACTGTGAACCGCAATTTACGCATTTGATTGAGTTCAAGGCAATACTATCATCGAGTAGACGTTATCCGGTACTAGTTGTATTTCTCAAATTGTCCTTGGTCTCATAATAAAAAGTATTATGTAACCGGATGTGTCCGAGTTACTCAGCACCTTTGCGAGGAAGCGTGTGTGAACACCTTCACCAAGGATTCCAGACACGTAAGACGGAAAGCAAACAAGACACTAAGTTTGAGTGCTCTGAATTGTAACTGTTCATTCGAGTCGGATGTGCGGCTCCACCCTTTGGTGAGAGCCTTTACATCTATGTATGCAATACTGAACCTAAGTCAACTAAAATGTGGTTGGCTCTGAGAGTCCAAGTTCACTGATTGGCTAATATTCTAAGATATCTGCCAATTAGAGCCACCGCCAATAAAGGCCGGTCTTAAAAGAAGTGCGTGAATTGTAATTCCGCAAAGCTGGGTTATTGTCAAATAACCACAGCTTGTGTACCCCGTTACATATTATGTCCACATAATATTCCTTCGCACAAACCACAATTTTGCAATAGTGGTCCTCAAAGTTGCCAGTACCAAGTTGATATTCAGCCTTACTTCGCAAAATTGACGCAGCGATTGGAAAATATATTAGCTGTTATTGTGATCGCCAACTTTTTTGTCCACGTCGAAATTGCCCGTTATTACGGTAAAGCGACTCTAAATATGTCCGTTAAAAAGGGTCCGAATAACGACAAATCAGAGTTGTTGATCTGAGTCATATTTATATGTGCGACAGCTCTGGCTTTGACAAATCGGCCAGAACAGTAGTTGTGTGGCAATGAGCTGTTCATGCCTCGATGTTTGTGGCCTGTAATGCTTAGAGCATCCGCACCGGTATATCTAAACTCCAAGCTAAACAGCTTTCGCGGAAATTAACATTTGGCGTGGTATTTTATCGTCCACACCAATCACGCCAAACCGAATCTCGCCAAATCATCACGCCAAATTTGGCGTGATCATAAAATGGGGCCGATATAGCATGGAGACGCCAAACCCCCAAAACCTGATTATTCTCAGAATTTCTCAGTTATCAGGCGGATTGTCAAAGGAAACAACAAAAGCAACGAAGCATCACATCGACAATGGGCGTCAAGGGCAAGAACTTCAGCGAGGATGAGGAGATGCAGCTCTGCCGCTCCTATCTAGCGGTCGGCAAAGACGCCAAGACGGGAGCCAACCAGAAGAACAGCACGTTCTGGGAGCCCATCACTGCTCACTTCCAATCCGCTCGCCCTGCTGATGCTGAAGCGCGACAGTACCGCTCGCTCGAATGCAAATGGCACGAGGTGTCACGCGACGTCTCGAAGTTCTGTGGTGCAATGGCAAACGTGCAAACACTCGCAGTGTCTGGCGCCAACGCCGAAGACGAGATCGAGCGCGCCTGCGACCTGTACAAGCAGACGGTCACGGTCAATGTTTGCGCGCTTTCCCGGACGCGAGCCGCCACGCTGTGTTGCCGGAGGGTCTGTATGTAGGAGCAATACCACGGAAGCCGCAACCACATCTTCATCGCTGTCGTCGTCAAAAGTTGCATGTGCTCGGAGCATGCGTTGGATGTGCTTATTGTCCATGTGTCGCTTGCTCGTTGTGAGTTGGAGTTTGGAGAGAGTGGCGCGATGGTGAGTGAGAAGCACGTCAAAAATGTAAATACTTTCCCCGATCATGTACATCTCACGCAATACATGCATTTGGCGTGATCATTTTGGCGAGACCGGTGCGGATGCTCTTACTATAACGACACAGCATGTGCACACATGTGATGGAGATGAATGAAATGTGTTTTCGTTCCGTTATGATTTGTTTTACGTCTACAGTGGTGGATCTGTCGTCGCTGGTTCCGCTGTTTTATATCGCTTGTCATGCCATTTGACCACATTGAGGTAGGCATTCAGTCAGATTAACGCGTACAACGACGTCAACGTCGATTAGCATTCACATCCTGTGGTTGTGTAAATCGGAGTGGAGGTGTCGTATTTTTATATAAAACAGAGTGAGATTAACGATAAATCCGGTTTAAGCCGTCGATTTACTATTCGATTTGGACAAATAACCTGGTGATCACAATATGGCTACTGCCAAAAACCTAATCCCAAGAGATTACGAAGAATTATCCATGCATATTTTATAGCAATTTTTCCTTGATGTTTAAATTACTAACATGAATGACAATTTTGTTAGCAAATTCCCAGTCTGTTAGTAATTTTCCGTTCATGTATGTAATTTAGTTTTATTTATTTGATCGGCTTTGAACCACAGATCCAAGACCACTGCCCTTGCTCTACACCACAGACCACTAACCGGCTCATACACCACAGACCGCTGACCGCGTCTGCTCAAGCGAGCCTCCATCGTCGTGTCGTCCTCGCTCACACTCACAAAGGCCCAATCAAGGTGCTCAAGTAGACACTCGCACTCGACCGACTCGCTGCACATCGGCACATCCATCCGTGCATTTGCCTAGACGCACGGACGTATGCTCATACCCGAACGCCATGACTACCTAGCACGTGGTGTGCACTGCTCAAAGGGATGCGTGTCAGCTTCTTGTACATACAGCCTACTTTGCCACACCTCGCTCTTGCGCCCGTGCGTGTGAAGCGCGCGGCATCAAGAAGCAAAGAGTCGAAGAAGCTACATCGCATCGACAGATTTGACAGCGGTGTGTATGCGTATGCGCGATTCACACAGAGGTGCCTGGTCATCGACCACGCGGATGCTGTTCTTGGTCGCCGACCAGCTTCGCTCCACTCTGCAGTCTCACCACGACCCTGCGCTCGCTCCGACTCCGACGGCGACCACAGGCGTTGTCCGTATATGTAGTTGCAGCAGCGCAACATTGCGCGTGATGGGATCGATTGCAGCCACGTCCTGCTCCGTCTCCTTCCTCGTCAAGCTCCGGCACACCTTTCGTGCACACACACGTGCATGCGCTTGGAACTCGTACAGCACACAAGCCACATCTTGTACGTGTGCATCGCCATCACACGCAGAAGTGATGGTGATGGCGGGCGGCAGCGGCAGCATCGACGCATCGGCGGCTATGCGTGACACAGTGTGCCGGCTATGCAGCGCGCACGTGGCAAAGCGTGTGTGAAGACCTGAGCGCTAGTACTCGTACATCCTCGTGCACCCCAGTCAGCGCGAGATCAGCGCAAACGAAGAAGCGACTTCGGACAAAGTACTTGCAGTACTCACTCTACGTTGTGCTCCAGTCCGCTTGCGCTCCAGTTCATCCGAAGGCGCTGCAGGAAGTGTGCACGTGTGCATGTGTGCGTGCGTACGTACATACCTACATTTGGTAGGGAACAGGTGCTCCGAGTCTCGAGTCTCGAGTCACTTTCCAATTTGCATTCGCTCGAGCAAGTCCCAGCGCCGCCGCTACCAACTCGCTGCCTCAGTCTAACTACAGCGCCACCGTTCATCATGAAGCTCGTCTACGCTGCCACGCTCGCCTCGGTCCTCCTCGCGTCGCACACCGCGGCACAGACTCCAGTCTGCGCGCCGAGCGATGGCGACGCCATCAAGACGTGGATGG
>JAASFN010000653.1:0-15859 GCA_023333795.1 Globisporangium rhizosaccharum | reverse complement strand
CAGAAGACACTCCTCTGTCCCTCGCCGTCGTCTCTGAGCTTGCCTCAGAGACACGATCAAGAACCAGCTCTTCCGCGCTCTCGGGTCAGGCCCGAGAGCGAGACGCTTCCTCACAGCCGCACGTGCGTGCCTGTAACGGGCGACCCCGTTACACGAGCGATCAGGCGTCCTCGCTCGTCGGGACTGTGCGTGCTTTTGCTTCTTGTTTCCTCGAGCCATGGCGAATCCTCAAATGGCTACGGGCTACCTTATCCACTCCCACAATCGTACTTTCGTTGTGCTGCGCAGCCACATTTTTGTTGATTGTGGGGCTTGAATCACTTTGTGGTTAAATTGTTAGAAAACATTATCCTCGTAATATCGTAGTCGTAGCTTCACCGCGGAGCCTCTATACAACCGTCGAACACACGAACCTTCATCCGTCCTGAAGTGCGACGATGGCACTCCCTGGCACATCTGCTTTCCTCCATATATTATGTCGCTCGCTGCACAGACCGAATGCGGCTCTTGCTTGGGTCCCCCTGCACGAAATAAGGGACAGAAAAAGCGTTCGCCGTCCATTTTTGTCGAACAAGTGCGCTACAGCATGAATGCATCGCGCATTTTAGTCATCGTGGGCGACACCGTCGTGGAAGATTGAGCTGCTTACATGTCGATGCTATTTTCGAAATGACGACTGGTGGTTTGTGTCTGAAAACGGCCGGATGCTATGTGCGCATTTCTACACACAAATCGCTTGCATTGTACTCCAAACGGTGCCGAATGCCCTGTGTGTAAGTTCAGGTACTGTCAATAAAACCGCTGCAACAGTTTCGATTGGCACGTGTTAGTGAATTTGATGGTGCTTTCTTTCAGAGACGTAATTCTCTCTGGTCTCGCATTTATAGGGTGGATATCGTATTGAAACGACACTTGATACGTTTATCTCATTGACCAGATAATATCCACTGCCTTGAATATAATCTGCTACCTCGGACAATTCTTGTCTTAGGATAATATCAACCTTTATTGTATTGAAATTGATGTAACATCCACGAAAAGCGGATAAAATGGGCAGTTTGGTACCGTTGCATTTATTGTTTTAGTATCATCGATACTTGCTACAACTTATTTTGAGAACTACTTTGATGCTTGATTCCAAAGTATCAAGTACGACTTGAGAGCTCACACGAAGGACACGTAGCTCATGCGTGCTCCGATGACTATGACAAGCAGCAGCAGTCCCGTGTCTTCATCCGATGACTCAGTACTCAGTCCTCGTGCGCACCCTGAAGCAGCAGAGAATCAAGTCTCTGTTTGATCAAGTGTCGCGACTACTACTGTTGCGGAAGGCGAAGCACACTGCGGAGTGTAGCAGGTGGCGTCACACACTCGCGCGGATACGTTGGGGTCGTTGCTCGAAACGCATCGATCGCGAGCCGCCTCGCCAGTGCTGCTTTCTCGCGACAATACGCGTCCTGCACACGCTGCGTGGCTGCTTTCTTCGTGTCTTTCGGCTTCGCGAGCTTGCCGCTCTGCACCTCGAGCTTGAGCTCCTGCGTCGCGATTGGGAGCTGTTTCTTCATGTAGTTCTTGCCGTCTTTCGAGGCAAACCACTCGCTCGCTGCTTGACTTGCTGCGTGCGCAGCAGCTTCGACGTGCGCGTTCTCAGCGGTCTGGCGATTTGCTTCTGCTTGCTGCAGTGCACGCATCCAAGTCTGATCTGCTCTATCGCGCGCTGCACTTGCGCTTTCAAGAGCGGCATAGAGCTCGAGCGTCTCAAGTGCGCTTGCTTCTGCCTGCTTCTGGCGCTCGACGCGCTTGACGAGCTGCAGCTTCATGCGGATGTTGCACTTGCGGTCGGCGTGGCGCAGCAGATTGAACGCTGCTGTCGACAGCAGAGCCGGCTTGCGCGCGAGCTGGCGCTTGGCAATGTCGAGTGGCTGTCGTTTGCAGTCGCAGGTGTCACTCATTCGCATCGTGCTCAGGCACAAGCTCAATCGTCCGTCGACTCTCTCACACACACACACCTTCTCGCGCTTGTAGTTCTCTGCAAAGACCGCAGCGACGCCAGCGTCAGTCTCTTTCAGGAAGTAGCGCAAGAGCGTCGCGTGCGACTTGCGCGCACACCAGTGCAGTGCATTGTCGCCATGAGCGTCTTGCTGTGCGACGTCGCTCCCAGCGCGCACGAGCAAGCGCACGACCTTGAGTCGCTGCGCCATCAAGCCCTACAGGTCAGAGCACAGCCACAACGAAGTCGCATATCAACAGTCATGGTTGGAGCAGAGACATCATGATCGCACACATCAAAGAGCAGCAACCTCGGAGCTCTGGCACGCAGCGATCAGTGGGGTTGTCTGACTGTAGGACGTATCGACGCATTGGAGCATGCTGCAGCACGTCTCGGGTGCAAACTGCGTCTGAAGCACGTCCAGCAGAAACGTGACGATCGCGGCTGCACCACGCGTTGCAGCTTCGTGCAGCAATGTTGTGCCACCACTGCCATCGCACCGTGCAAACATGCGCTGGATATCTGTCTCGACAAACGTGCGCACATAGTGCTCATCGTGCAAAGCAATCGCGTCCCACACAGAGCGAGGTTCGCGCTTGCTTTGCTGTTGCTGTTGCGTCAAAGGCGTCACATGTTCGCCGCTGCAGGAGGCAATCGGTTCGTTCTGCGGCACAGATGCTTGCAGACGACGCTGCTGCTCCTGGATCCAGGAGCGCTCGCTCTGCTCCTTGATGCGAAGCGCTTTCTGCAACCATGGAGCGTAGCGCTTGACGCCACCACCACCTGCGTCTTCGTCTCGCATGCTGCTGCTGGTGAACTCGAGTGAGCGAAGCGTCGCGATAAAGCGACTCTCGCGCACACTCGGCACAATGGCGTTGAGCAGCGACGATTGGCCGCGCTTCTCATTGCTCGTCGGCAGCAGCGGTGCTGATGATCACAGCAATGCTGCACCGGGCAAACCTGTTCCGTGCTACTTGACGCCTGCAACCGGCAAGAGTGCGCGTGCGCTACTTGATGTCGCAACCAGCAGTGTGAGCACGTGGGAGTGCTGGCTACAGCTGCGCAACTCCAAGTCGCGTCCAAGTAGTGGCTGCTGGATCGTCGAGACTCCAGTGTGGCAGTATGGCGTGCACAACGACGGCATCTTGTGTACGCGCATCGGGACGACCTGGTACGCGTCAGCGCAATGTCCTGATGCAGCCGAACCCGCAGCGCCGCCGTTGCCGTCAGCACGAGCAAGCAGTCCGACGCCAATGGCGCTTCGACTGCAGTCAGGTCGATGGTACCATCTCGCTGGTGCGAATGAAGCAGTGTTGCAGGCGCTTCTGTGCTGAGTCGAGTGTCGAATGTCGAGTGCGTGATACATGTGCGAGGAGCTAACGTTGTTGCTCTGTCTTGCAGTGGTGATCGATCCTACTCGCGAGACACTCGAGCTCGTTGTCGATGGACGCACTGTCGCGATGTACGAGCACAGCCACAACAGCAGCTATGCGGCGACCGCTAGTGCGTGTGACGCGATTCAGATCGGACACAGTGCGGCATCTGTGCTCGAAAGCAGCAGCAGTCTCTCGCTTGTGCTGCACGACGTTCGCGTCTGGCAATGTGCGTTGACGCCGAGTACACTGGCAAGGTGCGGCAGCTCTGTATGCACGTGAGATGTCCGCGCATGCTTCAACACAATCTAAGCTCCAGCTACTTGCGTGATGCTTGGTGTCCAAGTAGCTGGATGGTCCAGTCGCTCTCACCAGCACATCCGAACCTCTCGAGTCTTGCAGCTTACTGGAGCTTCTCCAGTTGCTCGATATCTCACACAGAGCTCGATCTAAGCGGTAGTGAGCGCCATCTGCGCGTCGAGCGAAGCAACAAGCGCGCTCATGGCATCACAGTGGACAGTCCTGGGATACCAGCATCGTCGAGCTGGCTTCGGATCGCACCGCCGCAGCTCGCGCCGCTCACGACTGCATTCGTAGTCGAGACGCTCCAGAGCGCGTCCGAGTCGAACAGCGAGTGCCGCTTCCTTGTTCAGATCCGACATCGCGACGAGCGTCACCGCGCTTTGCCAACCTCGTCGACCGTCTCGACTCGAGCAACAGACACCACGGTGCCGCTGCCACAACAGTGCGAACGCTCGAGTCAAGCAATCGTGCGACCGCGCGTCCTATTCGTGTGCAACTTTGTCTGCTGCAAGAGCACGAGCGTGAGCAAGAGCGACGAAGGCAAGTGGATTGCTGCGCTCTTGCGCGAGTGCGTGCGTCGACTTCCAGAGCAAGCGATCGTCGGGATTATTCAGCCAGACACGAGTCGACAAGCAAAGCAAGGCGCGAGCCAAGGAGCCACACTGCAATCGCTCCACTGCTCACCGCCTGCAGTCATGACTGCGAGTGGCAAGGTGCGTCTGCAGACTCTCTCATTGACCCAGTGGTGTGGTCATAGCCCTCATGCGCTTGTGTATCCTGGTGTGTGTGGCACGACAGCGTCAGATGTGCAAAGCACTCGAGCAGCTGACTGTCACAACCGTCCTCGATGTCCTGGCCTTGCTGTGTGCGCTCGAGCAAGGCGTCTGCGCGTTTCTCGACCAAGTCAAGACACTCGAGACTCGCAAAGACACTGGCGCAGATGATCCTGCTGCACACATCGCCAGTCTTGTACACACAAGCGTCGTTGTGATCAATGCGTCGGCTCTACCAAGCGACTCGAGTGACTACCTTGGAGGTCTCGAGCGCTTGGAGACAGCTCTCGAGGCTATCGGTGAAGCTGAGCGAACGAACGTCCACTGGCTCCACTTGCAATCCACTCCATCTCTTTTGTCCGCGACAAAACAAAGCTCATCGACGCTGCGCTCATGTGTGAGCACTGAGTACGTTGCGAGTGAGCACGACTTGGCGTGGGTCCTCGCGACTGTTGTGCATCGCATCTCCAACGTCGTGTGCACGAGCGCTCGCGTGGACATGGCAGTCGTAGGCACTGGCATCCTCACTCTTGATCAGCCTCAAGGGCAAAGCAGCGCGAGGTCGCCACAGCCACACCAGCGCAGCACACCACAGACGATTCGATACGGTGTCTGTGAGCGAAGCGAGACACTCGTGCTCACTGGGACGTTCACAGTCGCACCAGTCGCGCTCAAGCAATCCGTAGACCAGCCACTGCCGTTCGTCGAGCTGCAGTTCCAGTACCAGACCCACGGCAAGCAGATCCGAGTCGCGCGCATGTCGATTCGTCTTCGAAGCGACCTCACGAACGAGATGCACGTCGCACGAGTTGCCCGCAACTGCGCAGTACTTGCACACCCAAGCAGCCGTAGTAGCGCCAGTAGCGCCAGTATTAGCTCGAGTCTCCTACTCTTACTGGAGCAACGGCGGCAGCTCATGGACGCCAAAGCGCAGTTCCACGCTGCGCTCGTGACGCGCGAAGTCGGTGAGCTCGAGAACGCGTTCAAGCGCATCGACGTCATGAAGCAAGAGCTCTGGGCAACTCGGCGCTGGATCGTCGCGCGCGGTCTCTGGCGCTTTGAAGAGTGCGAGCTCACAGCTCTTGATGCCGAAGCCGCCGAAGCAGCTGAAGCCCTTCGCAAGCGCCTCGAGCGTCTCGACACAGTCTACACTGTCAACGCGCGCGAGAACAGCCGTGGCGCAGCGTCTAGCAGCTCAAGTCGCTGCGTCCAAGCCGAGCGGTACCTCAACGAGCTCCAGCAAAGCAACACCAGTCAACTGGCTCAAGAGAGCAACAATGATAGTGATACGCTAGACCAAGATGCCGATGCGAGTCACGACGAGCTGACCGAGCGACTGACAAAGGAGACGCTGCGCGTCGATCTCCTCACGACGCAGTTCCAAGGTCTCGCGTCGCGCATGGACGACATGGCGCACGCTCTTCGCGTCGCACAGACCAAAGGCGCAGTGATCCTCAACGACACGCGCAAAGCGTGGATCGTGCTCTTCGCTGACGTCCTCACAAGCAAGCGCAAGGTCCTCGCGATGGCCCGAGCGCGCACGAGCACTGAGTTTGCGCTCACCACTACTGCGCGTCGCGACGATGTGCGCGAAGGCATGCTGAGCGAGATCAAGCGCATGAACGGCGCGTTGCTCGCGTACGAGAAAGCGCAGCTCAACCGCAAGAAGCGCACGTTCGTGTGTCTCAAAGACATGGTCAGCGCAGCGCGTCTCGAAGCCGAGGCAGCGAGTGCGCTCAACGCTGCAAAGCGCATGGAGCGGCAGTGCGAGCTCTTGTGGTCGCCGTCGCTGCACGACAAGTCGCTCGTGCGCTCGTGTGTCGTCGTGAGCTTTCCACTTGAGCTTGCATACAAGAGCAGTGACACTGATGACGTGACTGCGAAGCCGACAGCGCACTTCAGGAGCTGTCATGCACTTGCAAACGCTGTGCACACGCTGCTCTTTGGACTGCGCCACTTTTGCTTCGACGCGAGTCACGCACCGATGTGTCGACGCGTCGCAGAGCAGACGAGCTTCCTCTGGCTCGATCAGGAGCAAGGAGTTGCGAGTGCCTCTACTTTGCAGACCACCACTGACGAGCCAGCGCTTGATGGCACAGTAGCGCAGACGCTCGTCTTGCAAAACTCGATGGCGGTGATTGTGTGCTCGTTCAATGCGCTCTTCAGCTCGGCACAAGCGTTCGCAGAGCTCCAGCGCGCCCTCACGTGTGCCGAGCAGACACACAAGCACGTGCTTCATGTCGAACTCGAGGCGCCGATCACGAGTCTCGGTGAGTTCAAAGCGCGAGCAGTCGATCGCCCGACGACTTCGCAGTCGCGACATGGCGCAGTGTCCATTGAGCGGCAGTACCTCACGTGGAAGCATAACGCTGCATGGTTCCAGAGCGCACTCGCTCGTGTGTCAGCGACGACAGTGACGCATCACGTCGTTCTCGACAGTGCGTGTGTATGGGAGGCGCATGGCGCCGACAGCGCAGTGCGAGCGAACAACTGTGATGGCGCGTATCTGCCGTGCGTCCCATGCTGCTGGCCAGCGATTGTTCAATCGACGCACTCGGTAGAGTTCGCATCAGAGAGCTCGGCGGCACTTGCATCTGGTCACCAGCGAGCGCTCGCGCAGACTGTGCAAGCAATCGGGCACTGGATCGATGGACGCACGCTCACTGCAGCACAGGCTGCAGCCCGGAGCCACAACGTTGATCCGCAGAGTGCCTCGCCACTGTTTGCAGCGCTTGAGGCGTCGTGGACAGCGACTGTGCAAGCGCGTCAAGCGCACTGGGAAGCATGTGCGCGACGTCGACGCGGCGAGCTCAAGCGCCAGCTCGACAAGCTCTTCAGCGTCATTGACGACGACGCAGCACACCTCACGACACTGCGCTTTACGCTCACACAGCGCCAGCAAGCAGTCGTTGCCGCATGTCGTGAGCGACTCGAGGACTTGCAGGAACAGCAGAAGCTCCGACAGACGCTCGCTGCGATACGAAGAGAGAGCGACGCATCCGAAACAGCGCGGCAGACTCGCGAAGCCGCACAGATGCTCGAGCACGACGTCGCGCAGACACTGAGTGACGTCGACATCTTAGCAGATACGCTCGAGCGACTCGAAGACGAGGACACTGCTGACGGCGACCCAGACGATCCAGACGCTGATCAGCGGCGCTTTGACTTGGCGAGCGCTATCAAAGAGACCACGACGCTATATCACATAGCGCTCCGACGTAGCAGTCAACGCCTCCTCGAACTCGGTGCAACGCGCGTAGAGAACCAGCTCCGTGCACTTGCACAGCAACATAGCGACCAGCACGAGCGCGATGAACTCGCCCACTTGACGGCTCAGTGCGCGTTTGAGCAGGTGCGCCCTTGGTCTCCAAGTCTTACGAGGCCTTTCTCCGTGGCTGACTGAGTGACTGCCACTTGTCGCTCTTCACAGCATGAGATCATGCGCGTCGAGCGGGTCTTTACGCAGGCTCTCGCTCTCGTCGATCAACTCGTCGAAGAGCGCAAGCGCGACGTCGTTGCTGACGCACACGCAGCAGTCAGCGCGTCGCACTTGACACATCGCACAGCGTTCTCATCGACTGCAAGCGAGCGCGACTTGAGCGACTTGCGCGTACTTGCACAGGACGTGAACAAGCAGAGCAACTTCCGCGTGTCTGTGCTGATTGACAAGCTCATGAGCGACCTCACGCTGAACGCGGTACGTCCATGCGTGAACAGCAATGTCTGTAGAGAGTGAAAGAGAGTGAGAGTCTCACATCTGCGATCGGCAGGCACGTGCGTTCCGCGACCGAGTCGAGCACACAACTCAGGACTTCTGCGCGTACTACACGCCAACGACGCTGCTGTCGTCCAGTCTCTCAGACACGACTGCGAGCGTCCCAGCAGCGATCCTTGCGCTCAAAGAAGTGTGTTCGCTCGACCTCTCCAACCCACGTGCGACGTTTGCATCACTCACGCGCATGGCGAGCGTCGCCGAGCGCGAGGTCCTGACAGTTCGAACTGCGCGCGTCCTTGCGAGCGACCTCAAGTCGCTCTTCCAGCACACGTTTGTCGGTCAGCAGCTCGCACAAGCGCAGAGACACAGCCAGCAGTACGTGCAGCACGTCGCAGATCTGCTCAGTCGCGTGAAGACTGCGCAAGATGCGAGTCTCGTCCAGCGTCTGCAGTGCAAGAAGCTCCTGCGCACGACGATCGACGACCGCGAACAGTGCCGTCAGCGCATGCTCGCGCTCGAAGCCAAGTTGGTCGAAGCAAAGCAGCGCAATGGCCACTTGCTCGAGCTCTTGCACCGCTGCCGGCAGTCGTACGACACTGCGATCGCGGTGACCGAGCTGCTGCAGCACGCCAAGATGCATCCACTGAGCAAGAGCTGGAGCGCTGTCGGCGCGTTCCACACTGCGTCAATTGCAACATGGTACGACCTCCGTGCCGAGTGCGCCAGCGATGTCGAGAGTCTCGAGCGCGAGCTCCAGGTGCTTGCGCGTCAGCTCACTCGTCTTGACGGCGCAGTCGAGCAGCGTCGGCGCCAGTGGGTTCACGCAAGCATCGACGACGTTGAAGCCTGTGAGCGCGCGACGCAGCTCCAGGACCTCGTGCACAAAGCAGTGGCGCAGGTCGTGACATTGGAAGAGCATCGCGTGGTCCACTTGCTCAGTTGCTTTGACACTCGGCGCAAGTGGCTCGACCCTGTGCGCTTGATGCAGCTACACACTGCAGGCAGTCGCAGTACCAGTACCAGTACCAGTAGCAGTACCAGTAGCAGTGGCGTGAACCAGACGCTCGTGCAGCTCTCGATCGCGCGCCTCGATGCGATCAAGCAAGAGAAGCGGTACGACCTGCTCGTGCGCAAGCTGCGCGTCTACGAGCGCATTCGAAAGCACGAGAGCGAGAAGCAGCAGGTGTGTGCGTGCTGCTTGTGTGGCGCCCCATGCAATGGACAGACTCTCAGTCATGCACGAGACTGACTGATTGACTGACTGTGCGGTTGTTAGGCGGTGCGAGACGAGATCAGTCGCCATCGGGCGCTGAGCGACCAGCTGCTCCTGCGAGTCGATGCGATCAGTGAACAGCTCGAGCGAGCGCAGCAGCAGCAGTCAGTGGCGGTTCGACCGCGCGAGACACTGTCGCGATCGCCGGAAACTAGCGATGCCGTATCGCCATCAAGCGACAATGCACTCACACCGCAGCTCACAGTCGCGCAGCAGCAGCTCCATGCACTCAAGATCGCCGCAAGCAAGGATCACCTCGGAACTGAAGCGCAGCTGTGTCAGCTCGGCTGGCGATCGCAAGAGCAGACTGCAACCGCGCGACGTATTGACGCAGCGATCCAGCATCTCACCAACGAGACCCAAGTCGCCGAGGCGTACTTGAGGATTCTGAAAGCCACTGACAAGGTTCTTTACGGACAGGGCCTCGAGACAACACTGCCATGCGAAAGCGGTGCAGTGTATGGCGAGCACATGCATGCGCACCTTCCATTCGTACTGCGCGTGTTTGAGTTCTACACACGGCAGCGCTGGTCTGTTGAGGCGCTCGAGCGCACGACTGAGCTAGGCGAGACACTGAGAGCGAGTCGCGAGCGTCTTGCAGCACTGAGCGATCGGACAAGCGCAGCGACACCTTCAAACAGTCTCGAGAGCCAAGAGGATGATGACGATGGTGCATTGCACGAAGACGACACTGCTGATGCGCAAGAGCGCGCAGCGCTGCTCGATAGCGTCGCAAACGTAGAGCTCGAGCTGCTGCTGAATCGCTTCGAGTGCCGCGTCGCGGAACGCACGTCGGAAGCGCTGCGCGACGAGATCGACACGCTCACAGCCGCGATTGAGCTCGGACTCAAAGCTACTTTAGCAAGTGGCAAAGGCGATGGCCTCGTTGGCATCGAGTCATCTCAGGACCAGCAACCGAATGCAAGTGCGAACAGTGCGCTCTCTGTCGATACGCTCAAGCAGTGGCTGTTCTCGACCGAGCTGTGCCTCCACCAGAAGCACCGCGCGCTCGGATTGCTGCAGCGCGTCACCACCGACGCTGACGCGCGCGACGTCGGTGGCAACATCGCTGAAGTCGTGTACGGCGCGAGTCTCGATCGCCACGAGATCCGAGAGCTCTATGTCCCGACGTCCACGCAGCAGCACGTAGCTGAGCAATGGCGCGTCGTCGCACTCGTTGTGCTCTTCTTCACGCGGCTCTTTCGTCGCGCAGCATTGCAGGTGAGGGTGACCATGACGATGAGAGTCTGGCGTGCTGCTTCTTGATCGCACTTGCGCATGTGTGCGAGGAGATGACGAGCACGCCTGACGGTTCTCGACATTGCTGCTGTTTGTCGATAGCGAGCTGCTGCCCAACACAAGCGCGACGCCGTAGTGCTCACAGCAAGTGCGCTCGTGCAGTACGATACCCAGAGCACGTTCGCAGCAACGCTCGAGCGTCTTGGTGCGAGTGCTCAGCCAATTGCCTCACACTTGCTCAATGTCGAGTCTATTCGCGAATGCCTTGACGTCCAACAAGCAGTAGCAACGCCAGCGACGATGACGCAGTGGCAGCAACAGACGCTGCAGTGTGTCCGAGCACTGCAGCTCGTGCATCAAGAGCAGCCGCAGTGGCTCGTGCAGTCGCTCGCTCGTGTTGCAAAAGGACTGACAATGGTGCGTCCAAGCAGATTCATCTTGTGCACGTCGTGAGATGGAACGACTTTGCACTGAGACTTGACAATGTGAATGCGAATTGCGAGCAGCACCGACCGCTCCACGCGGCACTGAGCGCGTTCCATTGCCACACAAGTAGTGCAATCGAAGACCTGGTGCTCGAGCTCGAGCACGCACGCGCCGATTTCGAGCGGCAGCCGCGCAAGCCGTGCGGTCTCGAGCTCGTATCGGCCGAGACCAACGCCATCAAGGTACACTCGATGATGATCGCTCAAAGCAGTATGGCCGTGGATATTGGAGACTGAGCTCTCTCTCTCTCACACACACACATACACATGTTTGGCTACGCGTGCACATGCCAAGATCAAATGGACTCGCGTCGCGAACGACGCAGAGCTGCTGTACGCCGCCGAGATCCAGCGCTGGTCGCTCGATGTCAACGATGCAGCAGCACCAGAGACGAGCGGGCACTGGGAGCTGTGTCTGAGCGACTCAAAGAGCTGCCATACGTTCTACAACCTAGCAAGCGGCTCTGTCTACTGCGTGCGCGTACGCAGCGGCTTTAGCAAGTCAAGGTGGGGCACTGCCTCGCGCGCACTGTTTGTACAGACGCTCGACGTACATGTGAAGAAGCACGCGAGCAAGCAGTCGCTGCTATTGCCATTAGCAGCGCTCTGATGGTGCATCAACAAGCGCATGCTCGACGAGATCGTCGATCCATGCGCTAGCACATGCTGCTCTAGACTGCGTCTCCATTGACTGACGTCTTGTCAAGGCTCCTTCTCATGACGAACACTCCCGAATGCTATTCATTTTAACTGTGAGCCAATCAGCGACGCGCACCACCAAGATATGTTGTGCGAAAGATCTATACAAAAAACAAATGTAGATGATTATGTTGAAGTTGATCGGACGCAACCGCCATCACGTGCGTAAGTGACTTGATCGAAGTATACCGCCAGTTGCCCATCGCTTCGATCTTCACAAGTTGGCAATTTATACTTGCTTTTTGTATTGAACTTTCGCACGCGAGCGTGAAGCGTCGCGACGCTTGTTTGACGGCTTGACCTCGACTTCGATTTCAGCAGCTCTCACTCTCCAACTTTCCGCGTCGTGAGCAAGCCCACCAGAGACCAGACCACTCAGACCACTTTCCAGCTATCTTCACTCTCTCTCAAGATGAGCTCGACTGTTGACCACGGTGCGTCCTATGGACTGCTCGATACCTCACTTCCGTGAGAGCGCGCTACTGACATTACGCTTATGCATGTGCCGTTGCAGAGACGTACGACAAGCCGAGCCAGAGCGAGTGCCTCGAGATCTTTCGCGCGCTCAAGAACAAGGACGAGCTGTCGCACTCGTGCCGTGAGATCATGGAGATGCTGACAGCGAACGACAAGGGCGTGATGGAGAACCACCCGCTCAACACGCGCGGCGGCAACCGCACACGCGGCGGTATCAGCCACGCTGCGCTCCAGCGCCGCTTCACGGGCAAGATGTCGGGCACGCACCTCAACACGCACTAGTGCGCTTGCATCTGAACCAGCGACGATGCGCGCGAGTGGCGACGTCTGATCTCTCTAGGCGTCTCGTGCTACTCGCGTCGCAGCCGCCCGTGTCCGTCGCTGGTCGTTCGCCGACTGCGAAGCCTAAGGTGCCTCGCACTCTGTTGAAGACCAGCCATGTCTAGTGTGTATCCATCCAGCGAGAGCCCTCATCCGAGCTGTACATCCAGCAGCTCGAGCGCAAACGTCCATTGCGCACGTGAGGTAACAGCAGTAACAGAAGAGGAAGAAGACGCCTGAAGGATGCGGGGCTTGTAGATCCAGCAAGCGCAGCTGATGTGCTGCTGTTTACGCAGCGCGTTAGCGATATACAATAGCAACCACCCGCTCTTGTCTTCTACATCATCCACACGCGTCTCCTTGTCTTGCGCTCGGTCGTTCAAATTAGCGTGCGAGAAGATCCAAGGTCTCACGTGTTGTGACAACACTTCCTGTCGATGCGAGCGACGACGTGAACGATGGACTTGGTGTCCTTCAATTAATATGAATTTTTGTATGTCCGTGTGGTGGCCGTATATTTTTGGCTGATACTGTATAGTTGCGGCTATACACTATACAGTTGCGGCTATACACTGTTGGTAAAAACCGGTCACCGGTTTGAACAACAGAAACAAGCTCTAACCGGTCACCGGTTTACACAGTTGAGTCTACACTGCTGGTGCCAATCAATCGGCAAAGCGTCGAGGTTGTCCAAGTCGTCAACGACAATAATGGAGCTGCTTGTGCGTCGCGCTGCGGCTGCGAGTGGAGCTGCTCGCGCGCTGCAAGTGCAGCAGCAAAACCCTGCTGTGACGTTCCAAGTCGCGTTCTACCGCTCAAAAAAGAGCCGCAGCAAAGATGAAGCGCGTCGTGGGAGCGCTGCTGAGAGTGACAAGCGCTCGCGCGACACACCGCGCAAGCCGCAGCACCAGCAGCACTATCGCAAACAGCAACAGCAGCAGCAGTCATCGTTCTTTGCAGAGCAAGACGAGCTCGCTGCGCCAGAGCCGCCACGCGATTTGGAGAAAGAGTGGGGCGCCATGCGCGCGCGTACGCTGATTGTGCCGCCACCGATCCTTCCAGCAGCGACGAAGCGCGAGATCCAGAACAAACTGCGCATGCGCCGACTTGGACTGCTCAATGACGACAACGATAGCGATGACGACGGCGAATCTGGCTTTGACTACGAGAGCGTGCAGCGCCAGCGCCGCAGTGACGCAGGTCGGTTCCCACAGCAGCAGCCGCCACTGCACTTGCGCAAGAACGAGCGCAGCAATGACGCACAGCCTGGTCGCCGCGCCGTGTCAGAGAAGCTCAAGCAGTTCACAAACATGGAGAGTGCACCGGACAGCGTCGTCGAGCGTGAGTTCCTGATCCCAGACGAGCCAGAGCACCCGAAAGCACTCGACGTTGCAGTAATTGGGCGTCCGAACGCTGGCAAGTCGTCGATCATGAACCGACTGCTGAACGTCACAGTCTCGGCTGTCTCGGCCAAGTACAACACGACGCGTGACCGCGTGCTCGGCATCTTGACTGAGAAGGACCGGCAACTGACGTTCTACGACACGCCAGGCATCATCAAACCCAAGTACGTCTGTCCGTCCATTGTCAACTCGTGCCTCCTAGACAGTCTGCATGGCTCATACTCCTGCTCTGCATGTTGCTCGTGGTAGAGAGAGCCACCAGTACGTGCGGTCGCTCGTGACAACAGCTGCAGAGACAGTCGAGAGCGTCGACATGTCGATGCTCATTGTCGACGCTGTGAAGCGCCTTGACGAGTCTGCGATCGACGCGCTGTCCAAGATCATCACGACGTCTGCGCAAGTGTCGTCGCCGATCATGCTCGTGATGAACAAGTGCGACCTCGTCGGTGCGCGCGAGGAGCGGAACCTCGAGCTGAAGATCAAGGACCTGTCCGAGATGATCGAAGAGATCTATCAGAGCCACTACGACCGCGACGAAGCGTCGATCGAGCTCAATCCGCTTGCGTATATCCACGAGCAGACGTTCAAAGTCTCGGCCGTGAAAGGCACAGGCATGCACAAGCTCAAGAAGACGCTGCTCTCGTACGCAGTTGACCGTCCATGGTACGTCCATCACTGTGTGAATGTTTGCATGAGACTAGCGCTGTGCTAGAGAAGCTCACACTGTTGCGTGTGTGTACGCAGGAGCTACCACTCGTCGATGAAGTCCGACTTGTCGGACCTTGACCTTGTGACGGAGATCATTCGCGAGAAGCTCTTCCGGCGCTTCAACAAGGAGCTCCCGTACTCGTTTGAGCAAGAGAACGTGTACGTCTGGCTGACGTACTGCTGCTGCCGGTGGTGGTGGTGGGAGGTGGCTATGACACTGGCTTGCGTCTCTAACAAGCGACTGCTTTGACTCGCGACTGTACAGTGGCTGGACCAAGTTCAAAGACGGGAGTGTCCGGATCGACCAAGACATCTTTGTACGTATGCACTCGTACGCATCTGTCCTTACGAGTGTCGCTGTGAGCACTAGACTCACTCAATCGTCTACTTGCGGTGTTGATGGACTGCAGGTCCCTGCTGCGCGCGTGCGCAAGATGGTTGTTGGGCAGAACGGCGACTCGATTCGCTCAGTCGGCATCGCGGCGCGCGAAGAGATCGAAGCGCTGCTCAAGCGCTCCGTGCATCTGTACTTGAACGTGCGCGTGCGCTAACAGGCGCGCCGATTAGCACCAACCACAGCGGTATTGACTGCCGCTGCTTAGATCCATGCATTCGCTCAAGCAATGCACAACACATTGCCACGACAGAGTCGACTGTCCTCCTCCTGCGTCTTTGTTCGCACTTGGTGGCGGCGATGTCCTCCTGTTCTGTCCTCTTGTCCTCCTATTCTCGACCACGCCATGGCTCAACGAGGCTGGCCAACGAGGCTGGAGCAGTAGCATCCACGAGACGTGGACGACACCAGTGACGATCTCGCACACTTGCTAGCCCAGCACTGTAAACCTGGACGCGCTCTCGCGTCGCCAGTGCACTTACACGCATGCCGCCATGCCGCGTCAAGAGACCGTGGTGCCACCTCTCGACAGTGTGGGCATACGTCGTTGCAGCATGGACATTGATCGTCGCAGCATGGGAGCGCGTACAAGTCGAGCTCCATGGCCAGTACTCGCTCCAGCGCCTTCAAGACGTGAGCGAGCACATCCGCTCGTCGCGCGTATGGGAAAACGCTGCGCTCATACTCTTGACGCCAGTGCCATGCT
>JAASFN010000652.1:0-15862 GCA_023333795.1 Globisporangium rhizosaccharum | reverse complement strand
TTTCAGCACGAGATGAGCCCTTTGGCCGAGCGAGAGCGTCTGTACGATGTGTGGAAGCGCATGGGCGACGAGTGGCTCGCGACAACGGGCTTGCCGATTGGCTTGGAGGCGTACATTGTGATTGCAAGAGCGTGAGCGCAGTGCTAGCGCTAGTCATATTCACTTAAGTACGGTTCTCATGTCTGAGTTTGATAGGTTTGCATCACTCAAGATGGCGAGCGTGGCGTCGATGAGCGCTATGCGTGCGCTGCCGTCGCTGCCGCCGCCGATCTTCCGCACGATCCTCGCGTTCGCGCTGTTTAAGAGCGACCGCGAGCAGGTCTTGCCGTGCACAACGACTCGCGTCTCGTATGCTGCGCTGCGCGACCTCGCGCTCGTTGCAAAGGACTGGACTGCGCCGATCCGCGATCTCGTTGCGCGCCACAAGCTCAGTAAGCTCACGCTCGAGTTCCACAGCGCCACGCGCACAGAGCTCGCGACGCACCGACGCAATGTTGCGCTGCGCGGTCCGTTTGTACGCGACCTCACGATCGTCATGGGCCGCTACGGCATCGACAATGCGTTCTTCACGCTCCACCCAGGGCTCCACTTTGTCAACAACACTGCGCTTCCGTGGCGCGAGCTCTTTAGTCGCATGCCAAACCTCCGGCGTCTCGACATCTCGAAGATGCCGCTCTCGAGTCCGCACGTCATTGCGATCCTCGACGAAGCCTCTACGCACTGCATGGCGCTCGAGACGCTCTTGCTGCCTGGGAAAGAGCACGAGCACGCTGAACTTGGCGACGAGCGCGCTGCGTACGTCACGAGTGTCTACGCTGCGCTCGAGCGCTGGCGACTCAAAGGCGGACGCAGTGGCGTGCGGCAGCTGAGCTTTCCAAGTCGCGTCGACAGCGACGACCGTGACTACGCTGTGTGCAGTGAGTACATTGATAAGATCACTGCGCTGTGTCCGCAGATCGAACACTTGGACAGCCACAAGCACTCACTCCGCGAGCTCGAGCGTCTTACGACTGACGAGCAGTGGCTCATTTCGCTTGAGACGTGGACGCGCTTCAACGCCACGTGCTCGCACTTGCGTGCGTTCAACTGGGTCGTTGCGCCGTTCACTGACGACTTCTTCCAGGTCTTTGGCTCACACGTGAAGCCGCAGCTCACGCACCTCACATTCGGCGTGAACATGCTCTGGGACTGGGACGAGTACTTCACGGCACTCGAGGATGCTGGGGGAGACACGCGCGTCCCAACGCAGTACGGCTACACGGCGACGGACGCAAAGGCGGCGCTCGCCGCGTGTCCGGCGCTCCGGGTGCTCGAAGTGTGCTTCTACCACCCAGTGGACGACGAGGTCTTGGGCAACGAGATGGAGATGATGTACGAAGAGGACGACTACGACTTCCTCGTCTCGACGTACCCGCAGACTGAAGTGTTTGACCCCAACGCCTTTGGCGACGCGTTCTGCCAAGCCCTCGCATCATACTGTCCTCTCATCGAGCGCCTCACGATGTGGGAAGTCGCGGAGCGGTACAACGGCAACACTGAGCCGATCCAGGCGTTCACGGACGAGAGTCTCCAGGCGCTCGCGACGCTCGAGTGGCTCACGTCCATCGAGCTCCGGAGCATCAGCTGCTCTGGTCGCGGTCTCTTTGTGCTGCTCAACGACTTTCCCGCGACCTGTGGCGCGCAGCGCGACCTGCAGATCGCAGTCGGCGGCGCCATGGAGCAAACGGCGCGGAGCTTCTACACCGTCGTGACGCAGCTCTTGACGCAGCTCAGTGCAGTCGACGAGCTCGCGTTCGCGAGCCGCAAAGTCGTGCTGCGCCTCATGAACGCGTCGCTCGCGCCAGTGTCGCTCAACTGGAGCAAGCGGTACCTCAAGAGCCTCAAGAAGCTCGTCAAGCGCGTGCAGCTCAAGCACCCGAGCATGCAGCTCCGGATCGCTCTCCACGGCCGGAAGCAGCGCGGCTTCTCGAGCATCCCCCAGTTTGGGCTCTTCACTGCAACGGCGACGCCGAGTCCGTGGTACGGCTGGGACACGAACACTGACGTGTCTGGCAGCGCTCAGGCGACGTCGAGTGTGTTTTTTTACCATGGCGGCCGTGCAGATGCGAGCGCGTCCGAACGCCGTCACTTCGACTACGCGGACGACTTCGATAGCGACTTCAGTGGCTCGGAGCGCGAGTACATGCTTGACCACCTCCCAATCGACTTTGAGCCAGACGAGGACTTTCTCGACTACTACGGCGGTGGCACCTACGGCAGTGGCTACGGTGGCTACGACGACTTTGATGACGGCTATGACTACGACGAGGATGATGACTAGGACTAGGACAACTGTGGCGGAGTAGGACAGTCGCAGACACGTGAGTGTGTGAGTGAGTGAGTGCGTGAGTAGGAGCCACTGCATCGTGCACAGGACAGATGAACGGCACTGGGAGTGAACAACACGACATGCATTGCGTATGCCTGCAGACGCAGCCACGAGCGCGAGTCCAGCGCGTCGTGGCACCGACGTCCGCGACTGAGTGGTGTCTGGCCTCGATGACCGTGATGGCTGTTCCCAGCCAGTGTGTCGAGTCTCAGCCACACGCGTAGTTAGCTCGAGTACCCACTCGGACTCTTCTTCGCGCGCTTGTACTCGATGAGGCCGTAGTCGGTCTGGAAGCGGTAGAGCCAGCCTTTTGAGAACTGCAGCGCCTCGAGCTTCTCGCGCACGTGCGGGTCGCGCTCGTGCTCGAGCAACCGGTCGCGCAAGCACGACGCGTACGCGCGCACTTGCGACCACTGCACGCACACGCCCATGCTGCGGCACGTCTCGATCCACGCCATGAGCTCCTTCTCGACCCGCATCGACTCGGTCTTGAACAAATTCTTGCGCATGAGGTCCCGGTTGTGCGACCCTGGACCGGTCGCCGGCACGTCTCCAGCGTCCGGCGACCGGTTCTCGAGCTGCCGGATGATCACAGAGAGCGTCGAGCGCGCGGGCGCACGGCCGAGCGCAAACTGCTGCACGGCCCACTCGCCGAGCTCGCGCAGCTTCATGTCTGGCGTCGCCCGGTACTTGGCAAAGAGCTCCTGCTTCTCCTGCAGTGTCATGCGCATGCGCAGCTCTGAGCGTCGCCGGCGCTTCACTGACGCTGAGGCGCGGTGCGAGTCACTTGCGCTCTCGCTGTCGCTGTGTTCATTGTCAGCGCTCTCGGCCGCACCTTCGCTCTCCGTGGCTGCTGCGGCAGCGCCATCAGCGTGCGCACTGCGCTGCGCTGCTTGGAGCTTGAGCACTGCGGCGACAGTCGAGACTGCGAGCGGCCGCTCGAGCCCGAGCTCTGTCATCGCCCATTCGCCGAGCCGGTGCAATGCCATGCCGGGCGTCGCGAGCGACTTGCCGTAGATCAGCTCCTTCTCCGCGCGCGTGAGCAAGATGCGCGTGCGCGGCGCCGCCATGCTGGTCAGTTCTTCACGCGTGAGTGCGTTTGGCAGTCAGTCAGCAGGTCAAGCCAGCGTCGTTGGTGTGATTTGCGTAGCGAAATAAATGAGGTAACTGTTTTGTCACTAGCAAGTAAGAAGCTCATAAATACATTCCAAATTGTCAGCTTGATACAATACAGGCAAGCTCGAATGTATTGTTCATCAACTGACATGACCTTGACTGCACCAAAGCGTCCTAGAGTCGTGGGTCCTGGAGCACTTCGTGTTGTTCAGCTTTGTGTGTTGACCGCAAAAACCGCCCGATCAACCAAGCTCGGCCACGTTGTTGTTGATTCTCTCTCTGCGTCTGCTCATTCAGGCCACTCGCACCACATCGACCTCGCTCGTTCTCCATCTCGCAACCTCACTTTCGCGGCGTCGTGATGACAGAGTATGCGCTCTCACACGCTGCGAGCGCTGCTACTTCAGTCTTGTAGCGACCGAGGTAGAGTGGGTTTTGTCCTGGAAGGTGGATGCGCGCAGCGAACTTGGACTTCTTCTGCTGTGTGACCACGAATCGCTGCTTCTCGTCGCCTCGACTCGATGTCATGGCGCTGCTATTGCTGCTGCTGAACGAGCTGCCTCGCCCTGTCGACACCTCGCTGTCAGCGAGTGACGAGTGCTCTGACTCGTTGGATGATGGGCCAAACGACTCACGAACCGAGAAGCGAGGGTTCTCCAGATCCACATCGTCGTCGTCGAGCTCGTCTCCACCACTTGGGCCGCTGCTCACGCTCGTGTCGTCGACTGGCGTAATGGTCGATGGGAGACCTCGTGCACGTTGCGAGCTGCGGTTCTTGCGCCACTGCTGCTTTTGGCCAAGCACGCGGTACTTCTGTGAACTGCTGCTGTCGAGGTCTTGGTTCGAGTGAAGCGCTACGCCTCCGCCAATGCGCACAGCGAGTCGCGGGATCTCGTACTGCGCACTCTTCTTCTGGAGCACGACACCTCCAGCTGCCTCTTGGTCGACACCATCGTCGTCTTGAGGCACTCGATTCACATTCGCGTGTGTGCTCCAGTTGTTGCTCGAGGCTGTGCGTCTCTGTGTAGTTGCAAGGCTGGTATCGTCATCGTCACTGCCACTGAGTGACGGGTTCTCTTCGTCGGGATCGAGAATCGGCGACACGGCTGCAGCGTGCTTGGTCTTTGGCTGACTCGCTCCGTAGATGCTCCGAAGCGCTGGCGGCTGCTGCATTGCGCGACGATCGCTCGGATCAAGTGAATGATACGAGCAAGGCAGGCGTACGTGCGTTGTCTGCCGCACACAAGACGACGAGCTCAGAACGAACGAACGTGACCAGAACGTCCAGCTGACAACTACATCGTTGCTATCTTTGCCCCAGCAGTTTCGCGATGGCTCCATTCGAGTCTGAAATGCACAGACTCGTGAGCGATTTCCTGTTGAAAAAGCCCACTCGATGCGTGACCTTGCGTCTACACAACGAAGCCATGCGAAGCGTCATCACCAGGCTAGGCGGCTCTTGAGGGCAGCAGCATGCCAGTCCAGTTCATCGCTCGCGCACCCAACACGGCAACCAACACGCCACGAACAACCAACGACTCTCCTCCTGCTCGCGCTCGCACGCCAGGACAGCAATACCCTCCGCTGCAATCGCTTGCAGCCTCGTAGCGAACTCAATGGGCGACGACGACACAAAAGCCAGCAGTAGTGCGAGTGCTGGCGCAAGTGAAGCCCCGAGCAAGAGCAAGAGCAAGAGCAGCGACAAAGCAGCGACAAAGCAGCTCCTTGCTGCGAGGAAGAAGAGCGCAAAGAACCTCAAGAGCAAGGACTCGGCCAAGAAGATCGAAGCCCTCAAGTACTGCCTTGAAGACGAGCTCTTTGTGCAGGAGCCTGACGTACTGCCGCTCGTGATCGGGTTTCTCTCGAAAGTCAAGGTGCGTGACGCGTCTGAACTGCACAGACTCCTTCATAGTCGAGTGCTGACAGTCTCTCGCTCTCTTGTTCGCTCGCTCGTGCGCCTCGCAGGTGCCTGAGCTCGTGCACGAGACGCTCGCAGTCTTTGACCAGCTCTTGACAAATGCCCTGAGTCATACCACGCTAGCACCTGCTGGCGAAGGTGCTGCCACCGCGGACGATCAAGCTGAGAGTGGTCCGAAACGCGGCATCCACGCGAGAGCGATTGGTATGGAAGCAACGCGACTGCGCGGTACATCATGAGTGCTCTTGGTCTCACACACTATCTATCGTTTGGAACAGCGCGCTTCATTGTTGAGCAGAGCGTCGCTCCAGAGTCGCCGTGGAAAGGATGCCAGCCGTTCCTCGCAGTCTTGACAGCGAGTAGCTTGGCACCAGAGATCAAGGTGCGCGATGCGTTCTCCACATGTGTGAGCTTGAGAGATTCATCCCTGACGGACTGACTGGCGGTCTGGACAAACCATCATCCTAGATGCTCGCGATCGAGGTCTACCGCAAGCTCCTGCACGTGGCAGTCGACCTCGACCCGAGCCGTACGAAAGCGTTCGCGAGCATCCAGTCGTGTGGCGACCCACGCACAGTGCTGCTCGCGATGCTCGATGTCGACCACGCAGGCGTTCAGCTCGCAGCACTGACGTGCCTCGCAGCGCTCGTTCAGCACCTCGTCGACTACTCGTTTCTCGAGAACGCAGAGCAGCAGACTGCGACGGCAACGGTCCTCACGTTTGGGACGCATCCAGAGCGGCGATTCCAAGAACCGATGCTCTCGATCATCGACAGCCTCTCGCGTCTCGGTGCGTCTCGCTTATCGCCAGCACCTAGTGTACCAGACTCGGTCAACTAATTCGACTGCTTGTGATCGTATCGGTGGCCGCTAGAGCGCGGTCGAGCGTTCTTGCGAGCGAATAACGTCGGCGAGATCCTCAAGAGCATGCTCGTGGCGATCACTGACGCCAGCGCGAGTGCTGCTAGTGCGACTCTCACCGCCGACGAAGCGGCGATCGTGGGGTCGAATACGTCCATCATTGCGACGAGTGTCTGCCGCCTCGAGTGTGCGAGAGATCAGCTCGAGGCGGACGGTGTCGCGCGCAATCTGAACGAAGCGACTGTCTTTCCAGTCATCGACGCGCTCGTGCAAGTGCTTCAGACTGACGTGGCAAGTGCAGCGACTGCTGTAGCAGCACCACCAGCAGCAGTTCCGCCAGCTTCGACCACTGCAGCAACGACCTCGCCACCAGCTCCAGCGCCAGCGCTGCCGTTCCCGATCGACAAGTGCGTTGCGGTCATGACTGCACTCGGGCGCATGGCACAATGCAGTGCGAGCTGCAAAGCGCGTATGAAAGACCGCGGCGTCCTGTCAGTCGCACTCGACTGTTTCAAGATCTCGCAGGACCAGAGTCTTCACCAAGTCATCGACAAGCTGCTCCACGTCTGCACCAAACTCGCTTCTGGTGAGAAAGACAAGATGATCACTGTCGACCCCCGCCTTCTGTCAGTCGTCCGCGAAGACGCCGTTGTTGGAGGCTCCGCGGATGCCTCTGCGACGCTAGAGCCTTCGGTCAATGAGAAAGCGCCGTTCGTGACACCAGACAGTGTCGTCTCGCTGCTCGAGGCAGCAAGTGTCATGGAAGACAAACGTACGCTCTTTCGACTCGTTCGGTGGCTAGCGACTGTTGTCGAGGCACCAGCGAATGCACAGGCACTGGGTGACAGCGGCATCAGTACGATTGTCCGAATCACGACCGAGACGTCGCCCTCGGATCACGTTCTCATGGGCTTCCTCTCGCGCTGCGTCGGAGCGATTGTGGAGCAGAGCAGTAGTGCGTGTGAGGTACGTCCCCACTGTCGACGCTCCATTGTCCTGTTGAACGGTGCTCGTCCTCACAACTCCTATGCTGTGCGTCTTGTCTGTGTGTATGTGGCGTTGACAGAGCTGCGGCGCTGAGAGCCGAGACCCCACAGTAGCACTTGTAGCGTTTCTGCAGTCTGCGAAAGCGGCCAATGACGCAGACGACTGCGCTGCCGCTGTCGTAGGAGACAATGCGTCCGAGCTGTGCAAGCTCGAGTGGCTCGATGAAGAGAAAGCAGAAGCGACCTTCGAGCCTTCAGGCTTGACCCACGTGTGCCACGACGTGCACCCGTTTGTGTTTGCGACTGATGCACTGCGCGCGCTCGTGCGTGGGTTCTCCACGTGGAACGCACCAGCGAGTGACGCAAGCAGCGGAACCTCGTCCAGCGACTTTAGCGAGCTGCTCATCCAGCGCTTGGAAGCGAGTAGCGCTGCTGGTGCGAGTGGCACTGTCAAAGCGAACGCCGCAGCGCCGAGCAAGAAGAAGATCGACATCTCCAAACCTGCAGTTGTCGGCGAGAGCGTTGCGTGCGCTGTGCTCGAGAAGAGCCTCGAGTTGCTCGAACTCGTGACGTTCTTCTCGGCGCACTTGCCAGCCGTCGCGAGCGGGATCTTGCGCCTCGTGACGCACGTGATGCAGCTCCCAGGCGGCGTGAAGGCGCTGCTGCATCTCGCACGAGTGGCAAGCGGTGCGGCATCGAGTGCTGTACCGCCACCAGATGCAGCGGTGGCAGCCCCGCGCTTTGTTGACTGGCCGTTGAGCAAAGACGAGAGCGAGTGCACGGAGTTTGTAAGCTTGGTTCGGCCACTCCTCCGCGTACTCAGCGCACCGGACGCGACGTTCTTGGAGCTCGAAGCAGTGATCGCAGCGCTAGACGTCCTGACAGCTTCAGACGCGTCGAGCCCAGTCGTGTACTCGATCGGGATCGCTGCAGGCACAGCAACAGCGACTGTCGACGTGCCGATCACCCAGCACGATGTCTTTCTCAGCGTCGCTGCAAACGCCAGTGCGCTCGTGCTGCTCATGACGTACACGGATGTCTGCCGGCTCCTAGACTGCCCGACTGACGCTGTCCATCGCAACGAGTTCGTTGAGCGCGTCAAGACGCTCGTCAGCCGCTTCACCGGCGCTGGTACGCAGGTCCATGAGACCGCCGTGGCAAAGTACGAAGCTCAGCTCGCTGCAAGCGCTGCGGACCCATCTGGCGAAAGCGCAGCGCCACAAGCGCCAAAGTCGCTGACTACGCCGCTTGCCGCTCGCTGGGCGAAAGCCGTGCTCGATGCGCGCGCCGATGCGCCGCGCTTCGAGTACTATGGCTACTCTGCGATACTCCTCGCCGCTGAGCTGTGTGACTCGAGCCTCGCATCCGCGCTCCTCGCAGCTGGTGCGTCGCCAGACACTGCGTCTGCCGATGGGACGACAGCGCTCATACTCGCGCTCACCACTGGGAACGAAGCGCTCGTGAGTCAGCTGCTCGCGCAAAAGGCAAACGTCGACGCCATGACGATCGATGGAAGCGACCTGTGCGCCTGGACCTGCGCACTCGCTGCACCGCTTGGCCAGAGCGTGCGCGAGACGATCACTCGATCGCACTCGTCCAACTGCGGCGCACAGAACATGCAGCTGCTCGTCGAGCTCGACACGATCTCAGGCAGCCCTGCACTCCTGGACAAGCTCCTCGCTGCTCAAGTCGACGTGAACGTCTCGAACGCCGACGGGAACTTCCTCCTTCACGCGCTCGTGTCCAAGTTACTCGTGCGCAAGCAAGTGCGCGGCTCGGACGTATGCGTGCGGTACCACTCGCAGCGCATCGCAAACAAGGCGTTTGTCTTGGCGACTGTCACGGCGCTGCTCACGAAGCATAGCGCCGATGTGAATGCGTGCAACTTGCTTGGGCAAACGGCGCTGCACTTGGCGCTGCTCTTTGGCCACGCGGACGTTGTCGAGTGCTTGCTGCGCCACGGTGCGAACCCAAACATCCAGGACGTCTACGGCTACCTTCCACTGCACTACGCCTGTCTTGGACTCTGCGCAAGCGGCGAGAACGGCGACGCCTCGAGCGCATCGGCAGTCGCGATTGTGCGCGCACTCCTCGACGCTGGTGCAAAGTTCCCCGTCCTCGCTGGCGCGCACGTGGACGAGCGGAAGCACAAGCTCCCGCATGAGAAGACAGCGACTGCGATCGAGCACATCCTCGACGCTGGCTTCGTTGACACGACCGTCCCGACAGCGATCACGACGCAGATTGCGACTCCAGCGCAGCTCCTAGCAACGAGAGGCTTCCACGACGGACTCTTGCCGCACCACTTTGCATGTGGCGGGTGCAGTCACGTCGTCTCGACGCTCTGTCTCGACGACGAGATGCGTACGCGGTTCAGTCGCAATGGCCCAGCGCGCGCGGCGATCTTGACGTTCCTCCAGACGGCGTGTGGTGTAGACTTGAGTCAGACTGCGAACAAAGGCATGACGTCGCTCCACTTTGCACTCAAGACCGACGTCGCAGGCTTCAACACTGCAGTGCTCAATCTGTTGTTGACCACTGACTGCCGCACGCAGCTCAATGCGGTACACGAAGCCACCGTGATCGACAGTCTCCCGCCGATCCCAGAAGGGAGCAAAGTGGACGTCTTGACCGCGAACCTCCACGCGATCCACTGCTACGTCTCCGCGCGGTCGTTCGACTCCAAGTACCACATCATCCTCCCGAACGGCACGCACCTGGAACACCTCGTGCGCGAGCAGATCCAGCAGTCCGACGCTGAGAGCGCCACGTCGGCTGCTGCGGCTACAACTACCGGCGGCCACATGCCCAAGTACCTCCACCTCGGCGAGAGCGCGTTCTCGCCGCTACACTACGCTGTGCAGACGAGCGATGCGTTATCACAACGGCTCTTGGCGCTCCCTGGCATTGCGCTCACACCAGACAGCAGCGACTTGCCGCTCCTTGCGCTTGCGTGCGTCGCAAGACGCTCCGCCGACATCGTCGCGCAGCTCGTAGGACCGCAGGCAAACATGCGCGTGCACTTGCCTCTCCTCGGTGCCCAGCGCGACGTGATCGCAAACCAGATCGCGACGTGCAGTCTCGCGAGCCGTAAGCACGCCGCTGCATTGCACTATGCCGTACTGTATGAAGACGTCGCAGTCGTGGCGGCGCTCGTGACGCAGCACGCGCACACGAACGTGAACGTTCGGCGCTCGGGCGACGGCTTCACGCCGCTCCACCTCGCGTGCGAGATGAGCCACATGGCGCTTATTCGCGTGCTGCTCGACCACGGTGCAAATCTGCTGCAGCTTTCGACGCTGTCATCTGCAGCACAGGGCGTCACGCCGCTGCACTTGCTCCTCAAGCACGACACGAGCGAGAACGAGCGGCTCAAGGCGCTCGTAGCTGAGCGGTACTTGCGGCCAGCAATGCTTCTGGAGCACCTCGGCGGACCATTAGCGCACCACGCGGCGACACCGCGCGACCCGGAGCAGGCGCTCAATCTCGAATCGGTAGCGAGTGGTGGACGCGGGCTCCTAGCCAGCAGCAGCAGTACCAATCTGCTCGAAGCCGCTGCTGTACTAAATGACCAGGACGCTGCCACTGGCATTACGTGCATGCTCCTCGCCGCGGAAGAGCACAACCTCGAGCTTCATGCGCGCGTGAGCCAGCTCCGCGAGAGCCACCGCGAGGGTCAGACACTGAGCAAGCGCCTTATAAAAGACCTTGAGAAGAGCGACGACGTGCTCCGCGTGTTCTTCCAAATGTTTGCCGACGCACCGAACGCAGCAGCTGCATCGCCAGTCGCGCCATCGATGCCTGGCGATGCAGCAGACAACAGTAGTGCGTCCGCGCCTCCGAGTGTGACGTTTGAGACACTCACGCACCGCCACGAGTGCTATCGCCAGAAGATCGTGCGCTCGCAGTGGATCGCGCCTCGGCCACCGCCAGTCATGCGGCGCGCGTCGAACAACGCAAGCAGTGCTGCAACACCTGGTTCTCCACGGACAGCAGCAGCAGCTACTACAAACGACACGAGCAGTAGTAGCAGTGAGCGAACGCTCGAGAGTGCGAGCACACTTAATGGCTCGACGACGAAGACAGACGGAGCAGACACCAGGCAAGACTAGCGAGTGGCAACCAACCACAGGAGTGCTGTAGTAGCAGAGACGATAAGAAAGAGGATTGCATGCATGCACTAGTTGTGTCACTTGCGCCGACTGAGAGAGCACCAGATGTGTGGAAACGTGCGATCGCGAGAGACTGGATCAGTTGGTAGTAGCTCCTGGAGCTCGATGGACTCATGACCGAACCTGCAGGATCTGTGGAGGAGGAGACTAAATCGAGAGCTTCTCTGCACACGTCAGCGTCAGCAATGCAGCAGAGCATGGCAAGTCTCGCGCGCGAGCAGCCGAGCACGCTACTGATGCCGCGCTTGCGCTTTGATCTCTTGGCACAGCGGTCGATCCAATCGGTCGCTGTTCCCGAGACACTGCCACCGCCGCCGCAGCAGCAAGAAAGTCTTGCGCATCAAGGGCTATCCGATTCGCTGGAGCAGGAGCACATCAAGTGGGAAACGCTCCCAGTTGTGCATGCATACACAGCGAGAAGCGCTGTCAGTTGGACGGAGCAACGCGTGTGTGACGGTAGTAAGCACCGAGGCGCGCAGACTGCGCGGATTCGCTTTGCCCCACCGCCGCTGCTCCAGACGACTCGACCGCCACGACCAGTCAAGCCACGCAGCAGTGCGCAGTCGCCGCCACTCTCTCGAGATCCTTACAATCGCTCGAGCAACCAGCACGCGAGTGCGACAATGGCGTCAGCCGTATGTGCTGTCGACGACGAAGACGCCTTTGAGCAGATGAAAGCACTAGTGAAAGCCAAGCAAGCGACGACTGCGCGCTGCTTCCACGTCATCTCGGAGCTCGCACAGCAGTGCGAGAGCGGCTCGACGAAAGCGATGCTGCATCAGATCTACAACGCGCTCCATGGCACGGCATACTCGACGGCGCTTAGTCCGACAGACTCCTCCAGCTTTGCTCCTGCTTGCAGCGGTACAGAGTACTTTGCTCTCCTCGCCGATGCGCACGGTGTCCTCCATCGGCTCGATCGCGACGTCTCGATGCTTCAGAGCCAGCTCACGATGGAGCAAGCGCTCGAGCGCGAGTTCCAGGAGCAACTCGGTCAGCTCGAAAACGACATGGCGCAGCTGCAGCTCGAGCACGGCGCGAGCATCGAGCAGATCGACGTCGAGCGCGCAGCTGTACTGGAGCTCGAGCACGAGTACAGCAGGCTCTTGACGCACGAGCAAGACACAAAGCACGAGGTCGAAGTGCTCACTATCCAGGTCGAGAAGCAGCGCGTGCAGCTTGAGGAGATCCAAGCAAAGGCGTCGTACTTGGACTACATCTCGCGGGCACCGATGAAGAAGCACCTCGACGAGAAGAAGGCGCGGGACCAAGAAGCCGTGCTTGTGAGCGTCGCACAGCAAGCCGACGAAGACAACGCTGCGCTCGAAGCCGAGCTCGCAGCACTCGATGCTCAAGTCGCGAGCATCGAGCAGCAGTACCAGCGCACGTTGGATACAAAAGTGCAGCTCGAGCTCGCGCTCAGCGAAGCGCAGAACGAGTGCGAGCGCGCCGAAGCCACGTGTGTGTGCGCGCGCGAGTGTCACACGCCTCGGCCGACGTGGGACGCGATCATCGCGCAGACGCCCGAGCTCTTGCACCAAAAGTACGAGTGGGACATCGCAGACGACGTTGGCGATAGCGAGTTTGCGTCAATGGCGGACACTGAGATCCGGACGTTCGGTGACGACGACAGTGACAGCGACGCGCTCGAGGCAGTAGACGACGATAGCGAGCAGGAGCAGCTCGTTGTGCGGGAGAGCGGACGCACAAAACAGCTCGTGAAAGAGATGCTGCACTGGATCGAGCGCTTGCAGAAGCACTGCGGCGTGAACCTCCACCTGAGTCGAGTACGTTCTCTCTTGTCTCTTGCTTGTCTGAGTGCACTGGCGTGCTCACTGCTGCTCGTTCGGCTGCTCGTAGATCTGGCACGACATTGAGGAAGCGCGCGTGGAACTCAACATTCTCCACCATCAGCTCGACCGCGCTGTGCGCAAGCACCATCGCCACCCGCAGCTCCTGTCTGCCAAAGCGTCGCTCGCAGCCACGAAAGCCAAGCGCGAGTACGTCGTGGCGCTCGGGACGCACGACGAGATCCCCAAGTTCCTGCGCCACCAGGGCAAAGTGAAGCAGCGATACTTGAAGAAAGTGGAGCTCGAGACGCTCGTGCGCAAGGTCTGGACCGAGAAGCGCAAGCGCGAGGCGCGCAACCCGCACGGGAGCATCCCGCTCGACGAAGTCCTGTACGAGAAGCTCCATCGCAAGTA
This sequence comes from Globisporangium rhizosaccharum, assembly GCA_023333795.1. NCBI lineage: Eukaryota > Oomycota > Peronosporomycetes > Pythiales > Pythiaceae > Globisporangium > Globisporangium rhizosaccharum. The sequence goes on along the minus strand of JAASFN010000652.1, from coordinate 2,237 downwards.
CGGCTTCCAGCCCTTGATCGCCGAGTGGGGCTACAACATCCTCTTGGCGCTCAGTACGTACATCTGGGACGCCGAGATCGAGCTGTTCCTGCTCTGCCTCACGAACGCGATCACCGACGACGTCTACCTCGACCAAGAGCGCATGCTCGCGTCGTGTCAGCAGCTCCTGTACAAGCTCAGTGCGTCGTACGGGAACGAGAGCTTCGTGCGCGAGCGCCGCGTGCTGCTCAAAGACGCGCTCGTGACGCTGCGCAAGTTCTTTCCGCTCAAGACCTCGGCGCAGCTCCAAGCGATTGAGAAAGCGGTCATTCGCGACATGCACAAGATGAAGCGCGGCGGGAACGACTCGATCCTGTACATCGACGACATCCTCGCGCCGAACGTGAGCTACCCGCGCGGCTTCTTTGTCAAGACGATCCGCACGCAGCACTTTAAAGAGATCCAGGACTTCTACTCACTCATCACGAGGTGCGTCGCCCTGCTGGTGCTGCGAGTGCTATCGGAGTACGTGCATGTGCTCGTACCAGCTCACGCCCGCTCGCTTGGTTTGTTTGCTTCTGGATGCGAGTGCAGTGAGCTGGAGCAGCAGGACCTCGCGCAGTCAGGACACCTTCCACTCTCTCAGATCAAAGAGGTTGGCTCATTGATGTGAGGACGAAGTGCCTGGCAGCACCGCCACTTGCTGATAGCTATGTGTATGTGACCACTTCACGTGTGTGTAGGCAATCTTTCAGGTCGATCCGCTCGCAGACGCAAACGTCGTGCATACTGCGCTCATGAAAGGCGCAGCGGCCAAGTCGCGCGCGCAGCTCAAGCTCAACGACGTCGTCGACTACAAAGCTGTGCTCAAGGTGCGATAGTGCGCTCTTTGGCAGTCTCGGTGCTTGGTGTGTGCAGAGAAAGAAGGCTGGGGACTCACGCGCACTTGCTGTCTGGCTGTTGGTTTGTCTTGCTACCAGAGAATGAACACGACGTGTCTGATGAAGTTCACGCTCAACTTTGACCCGAACACAGAGATCCACTGGCAAAAGCAGACCATCACAGGCTCGAGCACTGCGACTCCAAGTAGTAGCAACGCTATTACGACAGACCTGTAGAGTAGTTACGTATGAGCGGCTTTGAACGGAGGTAACTATGCCGCAGCTCCTCGTCAAGACGCACCTCGTACGGAGCACTGCCAGTGGTGTCACTGACGCAACGCCATCACGCCATCTCTTCAACAGATGTACGATCTGTTCCTGCAGTCGCATCGAGCGAACCATTTGGGGATGGCAAGGCTTGCAACGCCATCAACTCCACGGCGACGACGCTCGCATGTCAAAAGCTCTCTTGCTGCTGCTGCTGCTGCTGCGTGAGATCACAGTTGTGAAGCGAGCACATGAACGTCTCTGAAGATGGTAGACAGAGTACGTCCTTGAGCAAGTCGTTGTGCTCCACGTCATCGTGACAACCAGTCAGTGCACCCAAGTTGAAGTTGGACGCAGATCTGGATGATGCCACAGTCAATTGCCACTATCAAACGCTCGTTTGCGAATCTGCTGCTTCGATAATCTGCACAACATACACACATCAAGTGTATACAATCTCACAGCAAATCCAAATTCCACATCGACCATCAAGATTTGCTGCTTGACCCTCTCACATCTCTCACTTGCGATCTTGCTGTCAAGCGCATACTCGCTGCTCGCCATGCTCGTCGCGGTGCCAAGTTCATGGCTACTGTCTGCCTCCGGGCTGGCGCTACTGCTCGCGCTCGCCGTCAGTGCGGCGCAGTGGCTCTACGAGCTCGCGACTCGCCCTAAAGCGATGAAGCGCGCGCGACCACGTGTGTCGCCGCGCGGGACGCTCCCGATCCTTCGCAATACGCTCCACGCAGCGATCCATGCGCACCATGTCTACGACTGGCTTGTCGAGCAGTGCGAGCGCTTTGAAGGGCAGCCGTTCTGGGTCGGTCTCATCGGCGGCCCTGGGGTAGTTGTCGTCAGTTCGCCGGCGCAGTTCGAAGACGTCCTACGAACGCACTTTGAGACGTTCGACAAAGGACCTCGGATGACTGAGAACCTCCGCGATCTCCTCGGCGATGGCATCTTTGCTGTCGATGGTGCCAAGTGGCTGCACCAGCGCAAGACCGGGAGTAATCTCTTCTCGCTCCGGTCGCTGCGCGAGTCGATGACTGAGAGCGTCCAGAAGCACGCTGTGATGTTCAATGCGATCCTGCAGCGCTCGTCGCAGGACCC
>JAASFN010000651.1:0-15872 GCA_023333795.1 Globisporangium rhizosaccharum | reverse complement strand
GGTCATTTTGTGGGTTATTGGTGTCAGAGCTGCTGCTGCTGCTGGCGGTTATCGCAGCACGAGTAGCTCGACGGCGACGGCAGCGCCATGGCGCCGAAGAACTGTCGCCACGTGAGCCAAGCGCTGCGGCTCGCCGACTTTCGCCGCGCACTGCGCACACACGAGGTCTTTGCCTGCCAGGTGCGTACGTCCATCGATCATTGTCCGCTCTCTCTCTTTCGCGCGCGTGCGATCGCCTCCACATGCGCTGCGAGCTGGCGTGTCTTCCGCGAACCGCTCACGCTTGACTCGCAATGTGCATCCATCCATCCATCTTGTCATCTCGTCATCAGTCGTGCGCGCTGCCGTCGTCCAAGCAGCAGTCGAGCAGTCGTAGCAAAGCGAGCAAGAAAAGCGCTAGTAGCACGGCAGTAGTCGCAGCAGCAGTGTCGCCAAGCGCTGTGGACGATGCCATTGCGAGCTGGGAGCGCAGCGCTGCGTGGGAAGACCTCTGCGTCTGCATCACGTGCGGCTTCATCGGCTGCTTCAGCGGGAACCACTTTTCCCAGCACGCGCAGTACGTCCTGCCACCACTGCGTTGCATGACGCTAGTCTCATGCTCGCAGCTGTGACTCACAGACGCCATGGCGCGCGCTCTCTCTCTGCCTCTTTGTGTGAGTAGACTCCACGCCAAGCACTTTGTCGGCTTCCACGCTGGCGCCAAGACGTTCTGGTGCTGTCCGTGCAAGCACGAGATCGACGAGAGCAGTGCGAAGGTCCAGGACGCGCGCCGCGAGTGCGACGACGCGTTCAGTGAGATCGCGTCCAAGCAGCAGCGCAAGGCGCGGAACCGCGTCGTTGTGGTCGCCGCGACTGCTTCTTCCCGTCCAGACACAACCGATACCAGCAGCAGCAGTGAGACTGCACTGATCGACAATGGTGCAGCGACTCCTGCAACTGGGACGGACGACAAGGCAGACGACCGGTCCAAGCGCCGGAGCAGCAAAGCACCCGCCGTGCCCAGCGACACGAGCAGCAGTGACACTCTTAAGGCAGCGCCAGTGAGCAGTGTCGTTGGCTTCACGAACCTCGGCAACACGTGCTACTTCAACGCAGCGACGCAGGCGCTGCTCACAGCGGCGCACTACTTCCCAGAGCACATGCACCTCGACGCGTCGCTCGAAGCGACAGACACGCCGATCCTCACGACGTTCAGGTACGCCTTGTCGTCTTTGCTACTGTGTCTCTAGGACCCTAGGGCTCTCGGCACGCCTACTTATAATGGCGATCTGCGCTGTGTGCGAGCAGCATGCTCCACGAGACGATCAAGAAGAAAGCGCGGCGACGCGCAGCGAGCAGCTTGACGGTTGACGCTGAGCCGAGCCGCAGCAAATCCAAGAGCAAGCCACGCAGTAGCAGTAGCAGTAAACCGGATGGCGTCCTCACCGTCGCGCCATTGCTCAAGGAGCTACGCAAGAAGTTTGCGCAGTTCCGCGGGAGCTACCAGCAGGACGCGCACGAGCTCTTGCTGAGCTTCTTATGGGCGATCGACGAAGAGACGGACCCGCCAGCGCCAGCAGACGCGGCGAGCTCGACCGACGACACGGACGATAGCGGCAATGATGGCGACGATAGCAGCAGCAGTGGCAGCACTGCGCTCCAGCAGATCTTTGTCAAGACCGAAACTGGCGAGACGGTTGCGCTGCAAGTGCCAGTGCACGCGAGTGTCTCCGAGCTCCAGCAGCTCATCGCGACGCACTTGAACCTGGACGCAGCAGACATGAGTCTGAGCCACGCGCGTGCGTCGTCAGCAACGTCGAGCGTTGCTGCGCGCCGTGACCGCACAGTCTCAAAGCTCAACTTGACGCGCAATCTCTTTGGCGGCGAGCTCACGACGTACGTCCATGTGGCTGCGGTGATTGAGCTGGCACTGGAGTCGATCTGTACTGACCGCCACGTGCTTCTGTCTACTATCGCTCTGTCTACGACTGGCAATGCAGTGTGATCACGTGCCAAGCCTGTGGGAATGAGAGTAGGACGCCGGAAGACGCGTTCCAATTGAGCGTCCCTGTCCCAACGACAACGGCGGCGTCGGCGCTCACTGCGATCGCCTGTCTTGAGCACTTTCTAAGTGAGACGTCGCTGCTCGTGAGTGCAAAGAACGGCTACGAGTGCGCGCAGTGCTCGCGCACGACGCCAGTCGCTGCATCGCCTCCACCGGTGCCGGCAACGCCTCCAGCAACAGCAGCAGAAGAAGACGACAGCGCCGTTGTGCTCCGCGATGCCTCGATGCGCTTGGTCCTCTCGCAGCTCCCGCGCGTGCTCGTGATCCACCTCAAGCGCCTCGGTCGCCTCAAGAAGATCACGCAGCACATCCAGTTTGACGGGATCCTCGACATGGCGCCGTACTGGACTCCGAGCGCTTCTGCACCAATGGCGACCGACGACGCAGCGCCAGTCTCGACGCTCTACGAGCTCGTCGCCGTCGTCGTGCACATGGGGAACAAGCGGTCGGGCCACTACATCGCGTACGTGAGTCGGTCGCGACGGCGCGACGCGTTGCCGCCGCCGCCAACGCACACAGCGGACGATGGCGACGCAGTGGCGTCCGACGCAGCAAGGGCAGCTGTGACAGATGAACCGCACCAGCACGTCGACTCGGACGACGACTTTGATCCGCGCGCAGAGATCCACACGAGCGAGCACCCGTCGCGGTCGTGGTACTACATCTCGGACACTGTGGTCAAGCGCGTGGCGTTTGAGCAAGTGCTCCAGTGCGAAGCGTACATGCTGTTCTACCGCCAGCTCCCAGACAAGCGACCGAGTCGCGCGAGCATCCGGAGCAGTATCCGCAGTAGTAGCACTTAGCACCTAGCGAGTGTCGATAGACAACAGAGTAGACTGTCCGTTACTTCGTACTCTGGTGCTCTCTGTCTGCACTCGCTTTGGACAACGCCGACTGGTGACCGACGGACAGACTGTGTCACTAGAGACGCACATAGCGTAGGAGCATGAGCGCTGCTGCTAGCGAGGACGCCCATGCGCCGCCACTCGACAACGACGATGCGAGTGATACATCCGCCATCGCAGTAGCGCAGGACGCACAGCTCGCTGCAGAGGCCGAGGCGCTCGCGCGTCGACGAGCTACAGCACTCGCGCACAAGTGCCGCACGCTCGGCGACGCAGAGGAGATGTGTGTCCAGTTTGTCTGCGACGTTGTCGACGACATGTTCATGGAGATGCAGGTCGTCGAAGAGACGCAGCGCAGCTTTGCGCTCGTTGCGCAGTGTGCGACGCATGAGGTCTTTCGCAGCCTCACGATGGGCGCAATGGAAGCGAATGTGTCGCTCGACCGCGTTGTCCAGACCGCGTCACACCAATCGCTGCGATGGTCGACTGGTACGATGCAGCAAGTGCTCAAGCCAGCGAGTGCTAGCACCGACAGTGATGGGACATCGCCGTCGCTACAGCGGACAAGCACCAGTAGGAGGATCTCGCCACACCTGTGCGAATGCACCGCTCGCTTGAGGTTCCTCCAGCAGCTCTCGACGCGCTTGGAGACACACACGAGTGCGGCGCACACTGCGTTTCTCCAGTTCCCAACGACTGCGTACGTCCTTCCGCAGCAGGCTCCACCACAGCACCACCATCATCATCCTCACCACCGCCATCAGCAGCAGCACGCGAGTACTAACAAAGGCAGCGGCACGTGGGCACTTCCAGCGCACGACCTAAGTGCGTTCTTGATGCAGTTCATCGCGACCACGCACCTGTGTGTCCTCCCGAGCGCCGTGGCGTACATCGCGACTGTGAGCAGTGCTGGTGCGCTCGAGAAGAAGCACAAGACGCCAGGGACACTCACGCTCGCGCAAGTGCAGGTCTGCGTGCAGAAGGCGCTGTTTGCAGCCGAAGAAGCGCTGCGGACAGAGCAAGAGACGTCGACAAGCAAGTCTATAGGAGCGAGCATAGGTGCTACAGGTGCTACTGTTGCCACACCAAGCACTCGCGACGCTACCGAACTAGAGCGCACGCAGCACCAGCAGCGCGTGTTTCAAACCGAAGTGCTCCAGTGCTTTAGTACGCGCAGTAGCAGTAGCAGCAGTGCCACTGCACGTGCAGCTCCAGCAGCTCTACGTGACTCCAGTGTCGCTACAGAAGTCGACGATGACGACGACCTCCCGCTCGTGTGCTACCTCGACGAGAGCGGCCCTGTGCCCTCGCGAATCGACCGCAATGCACCAAGTAGTCTGGCGCGCAAGCCTGCTGCAGCGTCGGCGCAAGGACTAGCTCGCAAAGTCGTGCGCACACTGATGATGCAGTCTGGACCAGCGAAAGACAGCAAGTGGCTCGCGCTGCGCACGCGCGTGCTCGTGCGCGATAGCCAGACGACCGAGGTCGCAGTCGTTGCTGACATGAGTGTGAACGTCTCTGGCGATAGCAAGAAGAAGCAGATAGCGCTAGGACAAACACAGAGCGCTCTCAGCGCCGAGACTGGTTCGACAGTCGCAGGAGCAGGCGACAAGAAGCCGCCACTGAGTGTCGAGCCGGACACAGCGGCGCTCTCGAACATCTTTTCGCTCGGCACGCCGCGGCAGATGAACGCAGAAGAGCTCGCGCGCCGGAGCGACATCCTCACACTCCTCGAGCGCGAAGAGCTGCGGCACGAGCGCCGCATGGCGAACGCATCGGTCGCAGCGATGGCGATGCCGCCGGTTGCGGCACTCTCGGAGACTGACAAAGTGTACCAAGCGTACGTCGCAGGGAACTCGTCGATCACAGTGTCACTTATCCAAGCAACTGCCGCTGCACCTGGTGCACCAGCGAGCGCGGCGCTCAGTCCAACGCGACCGCTTGAGAAAGCAAAGCCTGCGAGTCTGCACCAGGCGCGAGAACTCGCACTGCGCACCAAGTTTGATCTCGAGCGCGAGCCGCCAGCGTTCGTTGTCTCAGACGGCAATGCGCACGTGCGAGACGAGCTCCACGCACTTGAGCTGGCGCTGTGCTCGCCGATCAAGCGCTCGAAAGCCCGGGGCACGCGACCAGCGATGCCGAACGGAGCACCAATGTCACCAGACAAAGCTATGGCTGAGAGCAGTACGTCGAGTCTAATGGCAGATTCGCATCGATCGATCCAGACCGCGTCGTCGCACCTTCCGCAGCTCGAGACGTCGCGGCTCGCTGTTGGTGTGCGCGCAGTCGTCCGCGGTGTCGAGAAGCGCGGTCCAAAGCGCAGTCCAAGTCGCAAGTCCCGCCTCAAGCTCCACAACTACAGCGTACGTGTGCGAGAGTGACTGACAGAGCAATCAGCACCACTGGTGGTGCTGTGGGATGACTCTGAGTCGCCTTGCTGACGGACTTGTGCGGCGATTGCTGTGTCGACAGAGCGAGCTCGAGAGCGCAGCAGTAGCAGAGTCGATAGATGACGACGAGCAGCTCCATGATACGCCACCGTCGCCAATCAAGCGACCTCCAGCCGGCGCACTCGAGTCCTCGCTTCAGCAGCAGCAACACAACGGTCCGTCGCCAGCAGCACCGAGCAGGTTCCTCCCACTCATTCCACCTGTCTCGCCAATCAAAGCGAGTCCGCACCGCAAGCACGTGCGCTACCACAGTGACGCCACCAGCACGAGCCCAACTCGCCAGCATCATACCGAGGCAGCAGCAGACGCGTCTTCGCCACTTGTGCGTGACCACCACGGCGCTGACACCGAGTCGCTGCTCGCAGCGGCTGGACGGCGGTCGTTGCCAGCGAAGCAACCAGTCTGGGACACGAAGACGGCATCGCCGCCACGCGTGCGCAACCGGTTCTTTGCATCAGGCGCAGCAACGAAAGCGCGCAAGTTCCACCACCACCATCCGTTTGGCTTTCAGCGAAGAGACGGCGATGGTGCGAGCGCTGCGTTTGCCACTCATGACGGCGATGACGACGATGACAACGGACTGAATCTGTTCAAAGTACGTTCGTTCGTTCGTTCGTTCGTTGTCTCTATCGCTCGAAGCCATCTCTCTCATTGCTCACTGACCTGTCGTTGCCTCGCTTTCTCTCTTTACACTATCACAGCCAGCGCTCGAAGCGCCGCGGCGAAGTCACTTGCCTGTGTCTGACCGCGAGTAGTGCACACTCGACGCTCAAGGAGCAAGGGCGAGTGGTCTCACTACACTGTTAAAGAGGCGACTGCCACCGTGAGATCCGCCGGTGAAGCATTCGCGGACGAGCTACTGACATCGGTTGACGTCGCTGCGACGACAGACGCCTCGTGGCGCCGAGAGACCATCGTGCGGCCAAAGAGACTGTAGATGTCGGCCGCCGGGTGTGCGTGCATATACGCGAGCGCGTGGTCAATGCGCATGGACTCGTCCGCGCCACAGCCGACAGCAGCAAAGATCTTGTCGACAAAGTGGCGCGCAACGTCATCGACGTCTTCGGTCGGTGCGATGAGGAGACTTGCGAGGAAGAACTGCTGCGCCTCGGCGCGGTGGATTGTGCCGTCGCCATTGAGGTCGTAAACGCGGAAGAGGAAGCCGACGCGCGTCGCTACGTCGCCTTTCTCCAACGAACTCAGCGCTTCGAGGAACTCTTGCCACTCGAGGATGCCAGAGCCATCGGCGTCGAGGATCGCAAAGACACGGTCGATGAAGAAGTCGTCTTCGACCGAGAGCTGCGGGATGCCGCGGTGGAACGTGTCGCGGTCGATGCCATGCGGTGCGCGCGAGATGGAGCAGAGCGCTTTGAAGCGTGCCCAGAGCGCAAACAGCTCAGTGCGGTTGTACCCAGTCTGCGCCATGAGCGCCGGGATGTCTTGCTCCGCGAGGAAGCCGTGGTGCTGCGCCACGATGGCGCTCGCGTGGCACTTGCGCAGATCGAACGGCGACAGGTCGTGCCAGAGGAGCACCGACGACTGTGGTGTTGGCGCTGCTGTGCGACTGCTTCTGCTGCTGGTGCGCGCTGGTGTGAGCTCCTGACGCTGCGGACGCTCTGCAGCTCGCGGTGCAGTGAGCGACGACAGCGGCAGTGGACGCTCGCTCGAGGCAAAATGGCGATCATGGACGTTGCTGCTGCCCCAGAGCGTGGGAAAGCACGCGACTGCTGCATCTGACAGCTCTGCTGCCTTGTGCACACGTGTGCGCTTGAAGCGTGTGCTCCTGCTTTGGTGCTTTGACGTTGGTGCAGCTGCAGCACCAGTCGCATTCGCTGGCGCCCGCACATCGTCGTCGCTCTTGGCAGACGCAAGCGGCTCTGGTTTGAGGAGCCACTGCTGCCGTCCAGCGAACGACCGACCCTGGTCTTCGAGCGACAGCTGCGCCATGCGCATGCTGTAGACTGAGCTCGCCGAGAGCTTGGACAAGCTCCGCTCTGGCACCGGCTTCTTGCGCGCGAGCGAGAACTCGCGCATGAACGAGTAGTCGAGCAATGAGCGCGCACGCAGTGTATCGAGAAACTCGGCAGTCGCAGCAACAGACGTGCGCGGGTGCGGATGCTGCGGCTTGATAGGGAACTTGGACGTCGTGGGTGTAGACAACGTTGAGGACGACGCAGGCGTTGGCGCTGGGAGCATCGAGTAGAGCGCACTGCTGCTGCTGTTAACAGCTGTACTGAGCATTCCAACGGAGTCAAAGTTCATTGCACTCAGGCTCTTTGGAGCAACGTCGTTGCTCTGCTTGGTGCGTGGTGAGCGCACCGAGTCGAGTGCCGCTTGCTGCTCTGTGTTTGTTGATGGAGGCGCTGGTGCGAATGGGTCAAGACGTTTGTACGGCAGAGCATACGTCGGTGGTGCAGATGCATGCGGCGACGGCGTGGGGTACTTGAAGCGGCGCGGCGAGTCCATCGCAGCACGTGTGGCACCAATGCACTGCGTCGGACGCGAGCTCGTAGAGTGGCACCGCTGTCAAGAGCGCGCAAGCTCACGACAAGAACGAGCTATTCGTGCAGCGTCGCGCCAAAGTTAGCGACATCAGCGCGCGATCTGACAAAGCAAAGGCGCCAGAGGCGCACGACAAGAACACTCAAGAGCACGTAGTGGCGTTCGACTGGACGAGTGTGTACGCAAGCAAGCAGAGGTCGTCAGCGGCGCTATAGGTCATAAGAGAAGCGAGCGACGGTAGGAGCGCTGTTGCTGCAGGCAGGCGCGTGAAGACGCGAGAACCAGGAGACGCTGTTGGCATGAGGCATGAGGACTTCCGGTCAGAACGGAGCGCCATGTTAAAACGCTGCGTTCGAGTGCACGTCCAGACACAAGAGAGCGAGAGCGACGACGATGACTACATTCAGAGCAAGCGCGCTGTTGTGCGACGAAGAATCGAGCAAGCGCTCGAGCGTGAGATTACTCGACTCGAGCGCTGAACTGTGCACCATCTCAGCAGCAGTGCTTGCGCCACGGCTGACGGTTCGTGCACCATCTCAGCAAACAGGTCCAGACTCGTTGCTCGACGAAGTCGCGACAGCAGCGCAAGATTCGCGCGACGCACAAACACGCTCGTGCAATTGGCGCAAGCCACGTCATGACGGACTCGCTTGCTTCTTCGAGCATCGAGCACAGGTCGCATCTGGCTGTTCTCAGTTCATTCATTCTGTGCTTGCGAGCGAGCATGAGTGTGCATGAGTGAGCGGAGCGAGCTGATCGATCATGCTGATCGACGGCGCCGCAGCAAGAGCTTGAGAAGGCAAGTGTCCGTCCGCTCGTCCTCGAGTATCCTTGACATTATCGGCACTGTTGTCACAGACAAGAGTACGAACAATGCATTCGAGTAAACGAATACAACCAGATGATTAAAATAGAATGAATTCATGCGATTGTTGAAAGCCCACTCTTGTGTGAGCCAGGACGCACGCGCTCATTTTGATCTTGACTTTAGTATCACGAGCGAAATTAATCTGCAAATTGGCTGTGCTCAGGACGTTTAGTCGGCGAATTGTGCTCGGCTTGATCCTGGATCCTGGTTGCCTTGTTTTAGCAGGCGTCTTGAACATGGTTGTTGTCGGAGCCGAGCATTCGTATCGCAGCACCGACGTCGCCTTGCGTCAATAATGGCAGTCGTTGTCATTCAAGACAAGGATCAGATGGAACAGTCGCGTGTTAGACGAAAAGGCTCGCGACTGCCTTCTCTCATGAGAGAACGCTGATCGTTTGAGTGTGCACGACGCTCACCCGACAAAGGTTCTCACTCTTATGCATGGTGCTCTCTTTGCGAAGATCAAACCTAGGCTTGAGATCAAACCTTGCCAAGATCAAAGCGCACAAATGCACGAGCATTAATTCGCTGAGACCGTCCGCTGCCGCTTTTGCTCGGATTAATGCCCATGCATTGTTCCCGCAGTGAATCCAGCTGTCCGGAGCATCGCACACAGCCAGCGCAGTACAAAGGTCTGAGCAAGGTACAATCTGCACGACATGTTTCTGTGTGCTTTCGTCCAATTCCATACAAACAATACGTGAATATGGTGCTTTTGTACTCCAAGATGTCTGATGCCTCCCAGGCAAAACCGACCAATTCGCTTGAATCTCGCGCGCAATCATTTTTGGCACGACCTAGCCCTTGAAGACTGGGCATTTTTAGTCGCAACAAAAAACGGATTAATCTGGCTGTTTCCAGAATCGACTAAATGTCGCAGTGTATCGATTTTTGCCGACTTGCGAACTATGCTTGAGACGCTTTGCACAGCATGCTTTTATGCAAGATGATGTGGTCTTGCAGGCGAGTTGCGCTATGCCCGGCTCATGTGAGAGCGGGCAGCAGTCGCAGAACCCGAAACCCCTCGCTTCGAATTGCAGGTGCTGCTCGCGGACGGGGTGAGCGGCCGCACTGACTCGCATTTTGTATGCATTGTCTGTGTATTAATGCATGCCATCGCTTCTTCGTTCAGCAGTTTGAGCAGGGGGAGGCTGCCCGCCTCCAGACACGTGCGCTCGCGCTCAGCAACTCTGCTTCATTCCGGAACCCGCCGCCAGCAGCTCAAGCGCAAGCTCCAGCCAACAGCAGCTCTCGATAAGACAAACCAAACAAATAACATGCTTGCGCGCGACTTGCTCTCTCCAGCTCGCCCGCCGCCACTGCGCGCAGACACATCCGATAGCGAGACGATCTCGATCTCGATCGGCGTCGGTAGCGACACGCGCGCGTCGTCCTCGATCGTGCTGCCGCGCGGCCACGACCTTGTCAAGCACCTCGAGCGCCTTTTGCCACAGATCGCTCAAGCTGCGACGCAGCAGCCGTCGGCGCTCGACGCCACGATGCCCAGTCTTGCAGCGCACAGCAGCACCATGTACAGCCACGTCCCAGTCCACAGCCACATGATGGACCACCGCCACCACCCATACAGCCGTTCGCTCCCACACTCGCCGTACCAATCGGACTCGTCGCACAGCAGCGCGCCGTCGAGCACTCTGTACGACCTCGCGGCGTCATCGCAGCAGCAACAGCAGCAGCAGCAGCACACGGGCGTGCGCCGTCGCCGCGGTGCCGGTGCTGGTCAAGCTGCTGGGAAGAAGTGCCAGTTCCCCAACTGCGAGAAGATCTCTGTGAGCCGAGGGCTGTGCCGCGGCCACGGCGGCGGTCGGCGGTGCCAGCACGCAGGCTGCAGCAAAGGCGCGCAGAGCCGCAGCGACTTTTGCTGGGCACACGGCGGCGGCCAGCGCTGCGAAGTGAAGAACTGCATGCGCAGCCGCAAGTCGAAGCGCTTCTGCGTCGCGCACTTGAGCTGGGAGGGCACGCCAGCGTCAAGCGATGGTCCGTTCCTCGATGGCGCGAGCATGAGTCACAGCCACCACCAGCGCGTGTACGAACAGCCCAAGACGATCATGCCTAAGCCGCTTGCGCCGTACCCAGACATCAGTGCGCCAGTGCTCCACTTTCCGTCGCTCGCGACGTCTGGCAAGCTCCCAAGTCTGCAGCAAGCGCTTCAGAAGAACCAGTGCGTGAGCGCTGCCACAGGTCGTCCGACGTTTGTGCACCACCACCAGACGCCAGTGCTCAACAGCGCCAGTGGATAGAGACGACTGTGTGTATGTGTCTGCAGATTCTATTTATTCTTGATCGTTTGTATGCGGTTGTTGGACATGCAAGTACATGAACGACCACCATCATTGCGCGTTGCGCATTGCCATTCGTGACATGTTTGCTCATGACGACTTGCTCGTCGTCATGCGGGAGAGTCGATTGTACCGAGCGAGCATACTCCATGCACACGATGGTCGAGCAATAGGAGGCAAAGGATTTTGCACTTGGTGGCTGCTTTTTCTCAATTGTCTCTTGCATCTTGCGGCAGAGCAACAATATGCGCCGCTTCGTCGAGCGCGACCATACTTTGAGTTGCTTTGCAACGAAACCCCTGCTCGCACGTTGTTGCGCATTGAGCAAGCTACAAGACAAGACACAAGACGCAGCGACCAAGTGCACATCCGCGAGCAACAACACAGTGACGACCGATGGTATCGCCAATGACAGCAACAGCGCTGCTGCTGCTGCTGCTCGTAGCTGCTCCACCGAGCGCACGTACTGCTGGCGTGATGTTCTCAGCCAAGTCTGGCGTGCGGCCGTGGGTCGACGTGCACACACCGGCGTCTGCGCAGACGGCGCTGTCGTCGCGCGGTGCGACGTGGGAGCTCGTGTTCAGCGACGAGTTCAACGTCGCGGGTCGCAACTTCACGGCCGGGAGCGACTACCTCTGGACCGCGCTCGACTTGCCAGACGGCGTGAACGCCGCGCTCGAGTACTACTCGCCCAACATGTCATCGACAGTCACCGAGCCCGATGGCCGCGGCGTGTTCCAGATCGAAGTGCGGCAAGAGCCAAACATCAGCTTCACAGTCTACAACGCATACACGCGGCCACCGTCGTACGAGAGCCACAGTATGTACTACCGCGCAGCGATGGTGCAGTCCTGGAACAAGTTTTGCTTCCAGGGCGGACTGCTCGAAGTGAGCGCAAAGCTCCCGGGCGCAGTCTCGAGCGCGAGTGGGAACCCCGACTTGGCTGGGAGCACAAGCGCGCGCGTCACGAGCTTAGCGTACTACCCGACGTGGCCGGGGATCTGGATGCTCGGGAACCTCGCGCGCGCGCTGTTCACCAAGTCGACGAACCGCATGTGGCCCTGGACGTTCAACGAGTGCGACAGAGATCTCGCGCCGATGCAGCGCATCAGCGCCTGTGACAGCAGCCCTGGCTACGGACTCAATAAGAACCAAGGCCGTGGTGCACCGGAGATCGATCTGCTCGAAGGCGGCGGCACCGACGTCTCGACGTCGATCCAGCTCGCACCCGGGATGCCCGACCAGTTCCGGACATTCAAAGCGACGCAAGACGCCAACGCCTTTTGCTTCTACACGGGCGGCTGTAAGACACCTGGCGCCAACTACCCTGGCATTCCGTCGGCAGTATACGCTGCGCGCGGGTACAAGAGCTGGTACCAAGGGCTCAAGTACGCGCCAAACACGCTCTGTGCCCCAGTGTCGTCGCAAGTCCAAGACGCTGCGGCTGTGAAAGCGTCCATGGCCAAAGGCGTCATCGACAACAGCTGCACGGGCGTGAACACGTGCTCGGCGTCGAAAGACGGGTACGCGAGTCTTGAGCCCCTTGACAACAGCACGACGCGCTTCTGGGGCGTGAACGACAGAGGCGGGTGCTTCCCAGTCATGAACGGCTACACTGGTGCGTACTTGTGCGACCCCGACAACCGCAATCCCAAGTGCTCGGACCCATTGACCGCGGCGATGGAGAAGAGCAACGTCATGGACCCGTTCAACTACCAAATGGACGCGATCTCGGCCAACTCGGGCTTGCCATTGGCGGCGTATACGAGCTACTTGCGGTACCAAGTCGAGTGGGTCACTGGCCGTGACGGCTACGTGCGGTGGCTCGTCGAAGGCATCCCGATCTTTGAGATCCCGGCCGAAGCGATTGAGAACGTGCCGCAGGACGCCGCGCAGTCGAACCCCAAGAAGCTCATGATCGAAGAGCCCATGTACATCATCTTTAACGTCGCGCTGTCGACGAGCTGGGGCGCGAACCCGCCGAACCCGGGGAAGCCGTGCAAAGGCGACGGCAAAGACGCCAAGACGAACCGCATCTGCGATGACTTTCCCATGTTCATGAAGATCGACTACATCCGACTGTACCAGGACGTCTCACCTGGCTCCAAGATGGCGGTCGGGTGCGACCCAGCGACGCACCCAACGAAGAAGTGGATCGACGGCCATATCGACGAGTACCAGGACGCAAAGAACAAGGTCATTGACGTCGTTGGTGGCGCACCGTGCTTCACAGACGACGACTGCACAGTCTCGGGCGTCGCGACGGCGTCAATTGTCACGGGCGTGTGCAAGCGCGGCAAGTGCAGCTGTCTCTCGTCTGGTGGCTGGGCTGGACCGCGCTGTACGCTCGCAGTGAGCGACACGGCGACTGCAAAAGGCTTTGGGCCGTCCGTCGAAGTCGCGGCGGCAGTCGGCGCCGTCGCGATCATTGTATTTGGCGTCGTGGCGTTCAAACTCGTTGCAGCGCGTCGGAACAAGAAGTTGTTGGACGGACTCGGCGGCGGCGGTGGGAAGATGACAACAGCGCGTGGCGGTGGCGACGTCGACATTGACGACGTCGTTGCGCACTCGCGCTCAGTGCGGGACGACAAGCTCGTGTAAGCGACCTAGTGACAGAACGAGAGAGTCGTATGCTAAAAGAGAGAGTGATACAGATCCATCCATTCGATAGGACGTCCGTCAGTCTGGCTAACTGACAGACGATAGGACAAGCTGCCTCCTGCTGTGCTATTACTCGGAGTCGCCGTCGTGGAACGTCCCCGTGAGGATCTTCTCCTCCTTTCCGAGCTCTTGGTTGCTGTGAGCGATAGATAGACAGACAGAGCAAGAGTGTGAGTGAGTCGCCAATAGACATAGAGAGAGAGAGAGAGAGACAGAGACAGAGAGAGTGAGGACGTACTTGGCCATTTTCGGGATCGAGGCGGCGCTCGAGTCGAGCAGCGCGCTCTTCTTCTGCGCCTTGTGCGCGTGGACATTCGGCGCAAACGGCCGCTCTGGCGGCGCAAACACGCTCTGGATACGTAGGATCACGACCAAGAGCGCGAATGTGAGGCTCTGTGATCCCTATTGAGAAACTTGTATATGCATATATGCATATACACATACCTTTGAAGCGTCAGCACCAGCTGCACCAACGACTGGCGGCTGCACAAATGGGTTCTCCGACGCGCTCTCGCCGGTTGCAGCGCCTTGGAACGCGTTCCACGACGGCTGGAGGACCATTGCGACAGGTTTCTCTGCACATAGAGTCCCAATGACATCAGCAAGTACTCTCGGTATGTATACGTATTGTATGCATATGCAACGTACTCGCAAACACGCTCTGGAGGCCATGGAGCGACTGCTGGATGTGGCTCTTCTGGCCGAGCAAGTCCAAGCGCGTGCGCTTCGTGTCGTGGTCGCGCTCCACGACGACGCGGCTCTTTGCGCTGTACGTGTGACGATTTGGCAGCGGCGGCAAAAAGCTCGGGACGTGCGGCGGCAGTGCGTCGCGGCTCCCGATCTTGCTCTGCTCGATCGCATTGCCAGCGCTGTCGCGCTTGCGCGCTGGGAACGCAGGGACGTCGCGCGGGAACGGCCGCTTCGCAGTCTCGAGCGCTTTGATCAGGTCCGGGAGGTCCACGGGCATCGGCAGCTACGCCATCGTATTGGAAGAGAAGGCACACAGTGGCGCGTCAGCGACGAGAATAGCAGCAGTGAGTCTAGGACAATGGGAGGCAAACGGACGAGACCATGTCGTGCAGCGCTTGCATGACGTCCGTTGCGCGCGGCTGTGTGCGCCCAGCGAGCTCTGCGATGTCTTTTGAGGCGCCACCGATGCGCTGGATGTCTAGGACAAGAGTGAGAGAGAGTGTATGACCCATGGTGTCAGTGGTAGGAGGTCGCGACTGCAGCACAGGCTCGACAGACGTACACTTGGCGAGGATGTCGACGAGCGCGTCGCCTGCTGAGCGCTGGACAGCGTCAAAGCCTGCGCCACGTGCGACGTGTGCGATTGCCATCATTGACACCGAGCGCGCAAAGAGGTCGCTGCTCGATGCCGCGTGGTCGATGTGCTGCGCAGCGCCGTCGGGTTTCTTTGCGCTCATGCTCACGCTCGTGCCTGCGCTCTTTGCAGCCGCAGCCGCGGCAGCAGCAGCAGAGCTAGCTTTCTTCTTCGCTGTCGCTGAGCTGCTCGCATTCCCAGCACTTGGAGCCTTCGGAGTCGAGCTCATGGTCATGCAATGAACTTGTTCTTGTCTCAAGTTGCTCGGGCGTTTGTTCGCATAAGTACGATTCGTACTTAGTCCGAGTTCGGTCGGTCGGTTGCCTCTTCACGTCGCCTTGCCTGACGTGACTTCGTCCTTTGAGCTGAGCGTCGATGTCACTCCGCTTCAAGAGCAGCAACGACAGCTTACAGAGGAGTTATCGAGCCTCACGTTGGCATATCGACCGACAAGCACAGACACACACAAGCTCAACTAGCGCTCACGTCCACCAACCTTCCTCGTGCGCTACATCTACCGCGCTGACCCGTTTGCTTCGGTTGGCACGCGAGAGGCAAAGTGCCCACCGGGTGCCGGTCTGGACAAATCCAAGTGTGATCCCTGACGCTCGTCTTAAGTGTTCGTGATGCATCTAACTTGCATTGGGGCTCCTTGCTCACCGACGGTGTCACTCGCCGACACAAGCGTTCTACCATCTAATCATCTCGAGTCCGCGTCATTGTACGTCTGATCGCCTTGCGCTCAGCTCTGCGGCTGCAAGATGCCAACTACGTGCACGTCTTGCTTGCGCAGTTCGCTCGCGTAGTCGCGCTCGCCACGCAGGACAGCATCGACTGCGTCACCGACGTCCCAGATGATGCGGCACCGGCCGCGGTCGACG
>JAASFN010000650.1:0-15873 GCA_023333795.1 Globisporangium rhizosaccharum | reverse complement strand
GAATTGTTTTGACGAAGCGCGCGAAAACGGCGAAAACAAACCTCGACAGCAGCAATGGCGACATCTTCGACAGGAGCAGCTCCAGCGGCGCAGGCGATCTTGACCCCAAAGCTCTCGGCTGCACTCGCGACGGCTGCTTCTGTGGCAATTAGTGCGACTGCGGATGGCGATGGCAGCAGCAGCACCACCAAGCGCCAGCGCTCGGGTCGCCGCCCGAGCCCTGTGTGGGAGTACTTTAGCGTGATCCACACGGACCATAGCACCGTGCACGCGCAGTGCAACTTTTGCGAGCGCCGCTGCGCCGGCGTCGCGGCGCGCATGGTGAATCACATCGTGAACAAGTGCCGCGCCGCGCCACAAGCGGCTGCCGACGCGCTCAACAGCGAGATCGCAAAGAGACGCAAGGTGAAGGAGGAGCAGGCAGAGCAGACGGCGCTAGCGGCGTCACGTCCAGCACCGCTACCCAAGCCTGTCGTCAGTGTTAAGCTGGCGCCACCGCCGCCACCGCCGACGATCATTGTCACGGGCGAGCCATTGTCACCGACGCAAGTCGCAACGGCGCACCAGCAGCTCGTGCTTGCGTGTGTCCTGAACGACGTGCCGCTGCGCTTTGTCGAGGACAAGGCGCTTACCACGGCACTCCAGACGCTCCGGCCAGACTTCCCATTGCTCACAGCGCACGCTGCACAGACGACTGTGCTTGCGGCATTGCAGCGCGATGCAGTGCGCACCGTGGACACGTCGCTGCTCCAGGTCGAGCACTGTACGATCGTCCACAGCGGTCGCGGCGGCAATGGTCCAGCGGCGGCGATGTCGCCAGCGCTGTGGATCGGCGTTGACGGCGTGAACGAGCCGCGCGTGCTCGCACAGACGCGCAGTGTTGAAACCACGGACGCAAGTAGTGACGCCTCACGTCTGCGCGAAGCGGAAGCCGAGCTCAGCACTCAGCTCGCACGGTTCCCGGCGACGGCGACGCTCGGCTTTTGCACAGAGAGCGAGCGCCTGCACGCGTATTTGCGCGAGCGGCAGCACGCCGCGGAGCCAGCAGACGGTGAAGCCACTGACGCAAACGCAGCGCCAGCGCCAGACGCGCGCGTGAAAGCGGCGCTCCTCAGTGTCTGCCTCGTGCGCGAGACTGCTGTGCTGCAGCAGCAGCTGCTGGAGCTCGTGCCAGCGATCACCGTGGTGCTGCAGGAAGCCGCGACAGTTGTCGACGCCAGTGCGACGCACCCGCGCCTGAGCGCAAGTGTCCGCGCCTCGGTGCGCGAATTCCTCGACTTGGTCCAGCCGCCAGTTGACGCCAGCAGTAGCAGCAGCGACCAAGTGGACTGGGACCTGTCGCCGCGGCTCGTGAAGTTCGTTCTGGCGCTCGAGTCGAAGCTCCGTCCGCTCTGGGTGAGTGATAGCGCAGTGACTGCTGCTGGACTTCCGCCGTATCGCGCCGCGTTCTGGGACGAGCTCCGCGCAGTCGATGCATTGCTCGCGCCGTTCAGCTGGGCGTTTGCCTTGAGCGCGTCCGACAGCTGCGACGTCACGTCAGCGCAGTTTGTGCTGCTGTGGCTCTGGCTCGTTGCGATTGCTCACGCGTCGCCGTCGCTCGTGTCGCCAGACCAGTGCCGCGCACTCACGACGTACGTCGTCGGTGCGATCCGCGAGCACGTTGACGACCACGAACTCGCGTGTCTGTTGCTTGACCCGCGCGTCCACGGCGCTGGGCTCAGTGCGACTGGCAAGCGCAAAGTCAAAGGTCTCGTTGTCCAAGTCGCTGCGCGTGTGTTCCCAGACGCCGGCTTCCACACTGCCGGTACGCCTGCGCGCGCGCACTTGCTCGCGCACTTGGGGCACTACGCACAGCGGTCCTCGCAGTTTGAAGACGAGATCGCGTGGGAAATGAGCGCGGGGAAGCCAGCGGAACTGTTCTGGCGCGACTACGTCGAGGACGCGCGCGAGCTCGCGATGGTCGCGCGCGCAGTCGTTCAGTTTGTGCCGCACACGCAGAGCAGTGGCGTGCGCGCTGCAGTCGCTGCATCTGCACCAGCGCCAGTGCTTGCAGACGCCACGGCGGCAGCGAGTGCGGAGCCAGACGTGGCGTTCCAGATCCGCCAGATCAAGCAGCTGTACGAGCCATCGAGCGAGAGGCTCGAGAGCAACTCTGGTGCAGCGACTCTGTCGAGCAGCAGCGTCGCGCGGCCGCGTGTGACCGCAGAAGTGGCGATCGCACAGCACGCGAGTTTGCTGCTGCCGATCGGCTCGAACCCGGCGACAGCGGCGGTCACTGCGCGTCGTTCGAGAGGCGCCAGCACGGACGCTACGAGCGCTGAGCGAGACGCTGCGACGCTCGTGCCACTGGCGCGTCTTCTCGAGCGCGCGCTCGTTGTCGACAACATGAGTGGCAGCAGTGCCAGCGCTGGTCCCAGTCGTCAACCTGACAACGCACCAGAGGACGACGCCATGGGTAACGAATTGCCTGCGTCGCCCAAGAAGAAAGCAGGTGCGATTGCTGTCGACGACGCGTGGTTTGCGTTCCGGAGCGAGAGCGAGCGCAAAGAGATCGAAGCAGCGGTCCAGCGCTTTGTCTTGCCGTAAATGGGTGGTGATGGCCGCAGACAGCTCCAGGGCAGTCAGTTGGCTTGTACGACTGCACCAGAAACAGCTCTACTGGCGCTGTGAGCGCCACTGTCGATTCAGTGCAAGCACCAAGCGAGTAAGAGACGAGAGGAGAAGAGCAAAGACATCTGGTGCATGTATGTATGTGTGAATGAATGGATCGCAGTGGATCGCTTTGTATCGCCACAACCGCGTCCATCCTACGTCCTACGTCCTAGCGCTTCAAGTGGTTCACGTAGCGCAGTCCGAGGAGCGCTAGGAACCGAAAGCACACGATGAGCGCGACGAGGATGAGCGTATCGCGCGGGATGTTGTCGTGCTTCATGTCGAACGCCGTCTCGATGTACTGCTTGAGCGTGAGGTCGCCGTACTGCGGCGGGACGTTCGAGAGCTGCTGACAGCCGAGGTAGTGGTGCGCTGCGCGCTCGCGCTCGTCGTCAGGGCACTCGGCAAACATGAGCGACGCAAGGACCGAGATGCAGTACGTCGGTGGCGAGATGTAGTGGATCCACTTGTACGCCATGGGGATGTTGCCGGCTGGCGGGTTGAAACCGGCAAAGAGCATGTACATCGAGCTCAAGAGTGCGCCGAGGATCGACGCGACTTCGACGCTCGGGAGGACGTAGACCATGAGCTGACCAGTGTAGATCTGCAAGAGCACGCTGAGTGCGATCGTGAACCAGAACTGAAGGAAGCGCATGTAGCCCGTGAACCCGACGCTCGGGAACAGAATCGCCACGTACAAGAGCGTCGAGAGTGCAACGTACGGGATCTCGGCGATCGTGCCAGCGACAAAGTACCAGAGCGCATTGTACGTCTGTGACGCGCGCTCGCGGTAGAACGCCGTGCGCTCTTCTGCGGCGATCGGCATGACGCTGTTGAAGCCAATGATACCGATGAACATCGCGCTCACAAAGATCATCCCAACGCCGGAGTTCGCGCCACTGAACGTCGTGTAGTCTGTGCCTTGGTAGATCACGCCAAAGACAGCGCCGAGCACGACGCTAATCATCAAGCGCGTGAGGTTGTACGTCGGTGTGCGCCAGTACATGCGGAAGAACCGGAGACAGAGCAACCAGAGCTGCGTCGTTGCACGCGACGCACGCTTCGTGCCAAACTTGAGCTCGGGCAAGTACGGCGACGGACGGAGGACGCCGTCTTGGTCAAGGTCTTCGTCCAAGAGCGCCTTCTGGTCGCTCTGGAGAAAGTAGTCGGCAAAGTCGAGTGGCGCAGTCGTGTCGCCACCGCTCGTGGCATTGCTCACGCCAGCGCCAATGCACTCGAGCATCCACGTCGCAGGGTTGTACCCTGGGTGGATCGGCTTGACGCCTGGAATGGCTTCAAAGTACTTGATCAACTTGATCGAGTCGTCGCCGAGCTCGCCAAAGAACACTGTGCGGCCGCCGCGCTGGAGCAAGAGGAGCGAGTCAAAGAGACTGAAGACTTCCGTGCTCGGCTGGTGGATCGTACAGATGACGGTCCGACCCGTGTCGGCAATCTTGCGCACGCCGTTCATGATGAGCTTGGCTGAGCGCGCGTCGAGACCGCTTGTCGGTTCGTCCATGAACAGAATGCTCGGGTGCGCAGCGAGCTCGACGCCGATCGTGATGCGCTTCATCTGCTCGGTCGACGAGCCGCGGATGATCTTGTTGCCGATCGCTTGGAGCTCGAGCAAGTCGATGCACTCGTCGACGGACGCGAGCTTCTCTGACTTGGGAATCCGCGCATCTTGTCGGAGCATCGCCGAGAACACGAGCGCTTCGTAGACTGTCGCCGAGTCAGAGTGGATGTCCATCTGCTCGCAGTAGCCAGTGCACCGACGCACGGCGAGGTCAGTCGCTGGAAAGCCATTGAGTAAGATCTTGCCGCGAATGCGACCGCCGGTCTTGCGGCCAGCGATGACATCCATGAGCGTCGTCTTGCCTGCGCCAGACGATCCCATGAGCGCTGTCATCGTGCCAGGGAGCGCGAAGCCCGAGACGCCTTTCAGAAGATCGATCTCGTCGTCCCGTGTGCCGCCTGGAAGTGGCACGGAGTACCAGAGGTCTTCGAACGCAAGCGATACAGGGATGATCCCACGGCGGTACCCTTCGACTGGGATCGTCACAGTCGAGCCCGAGACACCAGAGACGCCCGACGAGCCAGACGGACGCGTGCCGTTGCCTTCTGGGAATGCACTCGATGGCGGTGCGTGCTCGCTCACCTTTGGCGTCTCTGGCGCGGCGACGTAGACGTCCTGCTGGTCCTGATCTTCCAAGTCGGTCTGCACGACCGTCGTGTTTTCTGGACTCTCGTACCGCTTGAACTCGAGCGCGAGGTACGCAGCAACGACGAGGACGACGTAGCCGCTCGCAAAGTAGATCCAACTGTAGTAGATCCACACTTGGTCGCCACTAAAGTCAAAGAGACTCAAGCTGTACTCGCCAACAGTCTTGCCACTGAAGCGCGCGCAGTAGTCAATACCCTTATACTCGCACACACTGAAGCGCGGCGCCGTGTACTGGTTCACGCTCAAGCCGCGGATGCACCACGCCAGCGGGTTGATCCAGTAGATCCAGATGAAGTAGTCGGGCATGCTGCTCATGGGCATGAGGAAGCCGCTGAAGAGCATGAAGAACAGGATCGCGACCATCATCGCCGGCTGCGCGATCGTGAGACTCGGTGCAGCGGCCGAGAGGAGGAAGAAGAAGCTCGTGAACCACATCTGGCAGAGAAAGAGCGTGACGAGGAACACGACGAAGCGGTCTGCGAGTGCGACGTAGCCGCCCATCCAGTACACGACCGAGCCAAAGAGCAGCGTCTCCATCAACCCAAACGGCAACGTCGTGAGCGACGACGCCAAGACGTACGCTGCTGAGCGAAAGAAGTTTGAGCCCCGCTGCTTGTAGAACACAGCGCGGGCGTCCATGAACGTCGGGACTTGCGACGCTTGACCCATGGACAGGAACATCGCGCACGAGAACAGGAGTCCGAGCACGAGCTGCGCGTTCGTGTCGTTCATTTGCCAGAACGTCGAGCCGTAGAGCAGTCCCATGACTGTGACCATGACCGCGCGACCGCCGAGGAACGCCGTGTTCCGGAGCGTCACGAGCATCTGGCGCCGCACGAGCACGCCGAGGTCTCCCGAGAACGACTGACGGAATGGCTTGCGCGGCGTCGCGTTGCAGAGCATCGACTCGTGCGGCGTCGCCAAGTACGCCAAAGTGTCCTGAAAGATGTCGGACGCTTGGAAGCGCGTGGCAAAGTCTGCGGCTGCAAACGGCACGGACGCCGCGTGCTTGCCACTGGCAATGTACGCGTGCTGCTTGTCAGTACCGAGGTCGAGGAGAAAGTCGGCAACGTCGCGCCGCGGTGGACACGCAAAGCCGAGGCTTTCAAAGTACGGCAAAGCACGTGCGCGTGGACCGTGGTACATGATCTGTCCGTCGTTGAGCAAGAGGACGTCGTCAAAGAGGTCAAAGACCTCGGGCGACGGCTGCAGGAGCGAGATCACGACCGTCGTCTTGAAGTTGAACGCCAAGCTCTTGAGCGACGCGACGATGTCGAACGTCGCCGCCGAGTCCAAGCCCGTGCTGATCTCGTCCATCAAGTGCACTTTCTTGAGTCCGAACGCCATTTCGCCAGTTGTCACGCGCTTGCGCTCGCCGCCCGAGACGCCGCGGAGCATTGCGTCGCCGACGATCGTGTCTTTGCATCGCTCGAGCCCGAGCTTCTTCACGACGAGCTCTGGGCCGTGCTTGTGGTGCGCCGTGACAACGCGCAGAGCACGCTCGTGCGTCTCGGGCGAGCAGTTGCTCAGTGCTTCGACCATCCACGGCTCCAAGCCACGACCAGCGCAGCACTCGTGCGCAAACGCAAACGTCTCGAGGACGCTCAAGCGCGGGTAGTGCTGGTCTTTCTGATCCACGTAGCCGACAAAGCGCGGAAGGCATGGCAAGAGCGCGGCGCGGTCCATGTCGTTGTACGTGACCTCGCCCGTGAACTCGATCGCGTTGCTCAGTGGGAACCGACCGCTGAGGATCTTCATGAGCGCCGACTTGCCAGACCCCGGCTGTCCGAGCACGAGCGTTGTGCGGCCAGGCTTGAATGCGCCAGTGACGCCGCGGAGGATCTCTTTCGTCACAGTGCGCTTTGCGCGGCAGCACTGCGTGAGCCCTTGCTTCAGTGGCGTCAAGAGGTTCGGGACCTCCGGCTTTCCAGACGCCGAGAGCTGAACGAGCGTCGCGGCGATGCGGACGTCGCGGAAGCGCACGTCCATGCTCGGGATCGGCGCGCCGATCGCGTCTTCGATGACGCCAGCGAGCGTTGCGTTCATCGCGTGGACGCCATCGGCCATGAGCGCATCGGCACTCGAGAGGTCCTGCTGCTTTGCGAGCGCCGCGCTGTGGTCGTACTGACTCGGAGCGCGCGATGACGTCGCGTCGATCGAAAAGTTGGAGCTCGTGCGCCGGTAGCTGAAGCGCGGGAGCACGCTCGGGTTGAACACTGTGCTGTGGAGGATCTCGGGCGCAATGTCATCGCGCTCGTCGTCCACGAGCAAGTTCTTTGTGTCGCTACTCATCTTCGCCACTTGCTACTGTCTATCGCTCTCACTCAACCTCTCTCTTGCTCGTGCTGCGTCGGAAGATGGCGAGTTCTCAAGTGTGGTTGGTGGCAAGGACGCACTCGCGTTGCTAGTACCAGTGGCAGTGGCAGTGGCCATGAAGAGTGCCGCCCCTCTGTCGAGGCGCCGGTCGTTTCCTCATATGCAAGAGGCGTCGCGACCTCCTAGGACAGCTTCTAGGACTCTGTCGATCGTCATCCTTGAGAGACGTGAGACGCAATGGCACGTCGATAAGATAGGGAACAGCGGATTACAAAGTGTTACAGTGCGCCATCATCGCGTCCATGAGGTTGCCAGGACGCCAGCTAGGACGCCTTCACGTCGGCTCGTCATGGACGCGATGGCGCAATAAATAGGCGACTACAGGACACGCGGTCGGTCACTGGAGCCACTCGTGCTGGAGCGCGTCCTATGGACACCACAGAGACATCATAGGCGATGATAAGTCTACTGACACAGAGAGAGAGAGAGAGACTCTCGCTGATCAGATACAAGGACGGACCTTGGCAGTGAAGCGCTTGCGCGGATTGAGCACGAGGATGCGCTCGACGAGGTCGCGCGCTTCGGGACTCACGTCGCCCCAGTACTTGGACGGGAACGTCAGTCGGTAGAGCGACGTGATCTTCTGGTTCGGCCGCAAGTGCGTCGACGCGGCGAACGGGAGCTGCTCACGTCCAGATGCAAGAGAGCACCGTCGTCAGGCTTTCAGACTCAATAGCAACACTGTCGAGACATCTCAAGACAAGAAGACCACGCATGACGCACCCGTCCACAGAGCAAGAGGTAGAGCAGCACGCCAAACGCCCACATGTCGACTGCCGACGTGTACGGATGGTGGAGCAAGATCTCTGGTGCGAGGTACCCGCCGGTGCCGAGGAACGACGTCGTCGTCGCGTGTTCGCCAGCCAAGAACTTAGCAAAGCCAAAGTCAATGATCTTGACGGTCAAGACTTCGTCGTCGTCGTCGCCGTCGTCCGTGCCGTCGTCACTGCTGCTTGCGCTCGTGCTCGCATTGCTCCGGCGCAGTGGCGCAGTCGCCAAGAGCATGTTCTCTGGCTTGAGGTCGCGATGCACGACGCCGAGACTGTGCATGTACTGCATCGCTGAGAGCACGGCGCGAGCGACTTGGATCGCATCGCGCTCGCGGAAGCGCCCGCGCTCGACGATCGCGTCAAAGAGCTCGCCGCCGTCGAGCAGCTCCATGAGCAAGATCAAGTACGCGTCGTTCTCGAACGCCGCTTCGAGCTTTGCGATGTTCGGGTGGTCCACGCGCTTGAGCACGTCGACTTCGCGCCGGAGCTGGAACGCAATGTCATGGCGCTGGCGCGTCGACACGGCCAAGCGGCGCTTGTCAATCACTTTACAGGCAAACGCAGCGCCATCGGCGCGGCGCTCGCACCGGTAGCACGTCGACGTTGTGCCAGTCCCGAGCACTTCTTGGAGGACGTACGTCTCAGGTAAGAGGCTCCGGAACGACTGCATCGAGCTGCGGCGCGTGATTGGCGCTGGACGGAGCGGCGGTGTAGGAGCAGACGACGCTGCTGACGAGGCATAGTGGTGGTTGTGGTGATAGTGGCGATGGTGGTGCTGAGACTGTGGCTGGGACTGGCGAGTCCACTGCTGCGTCGGGTGGAACGCCAAGCCGGCGTTCGCCATGACCATGTCGAGGATCTCGTCGTCCTGCGGCTGCACGCCCGTGTCGCCGCAGCTGTGCGAGCCGACGAACGAGCTCTCGGACATCGTTGTCGAGTACGACGACGTCATCGACAGCGGCGTCCCAACGCTCGTCGCTGGAGCGATCATTGTTGCGCGAGCGGAGCCGCTTGTGCGGCGACTGCTGCTGCGTGACGTTGCATAGAGCTCGTGTGGCGTGCTGCTGCTGCTGAGACTGGCTTTGCTGCTGCTGTGCTGCTTGGTGAGCTGTTGCATCTGGAGCTCGAGCTGTCGGAGCTGCCGTGTGCGACGCGCAAGCAGCGCAGCAGCCGCCGCGTCGTGACTGCTGTGGTGGTGGTGGTTGCTGTGGCGACCGTGCGAACTATTGCTGCTATTGCTACTACTGCTGCTGCTACTGCGGGACTTGGCGAGTGCGCGGCGCTCGTAGCGCGCGTCGCTGGCGTCGCTGTCGCCGCTAAAGCAGCGCTTCACGAGCGCAGCGCCCATGCTTCGTTGCGCTGTCGGTCAGACGCTCCGTCACGTTGTGAGCAAGTCTGGAAATGACGCACTGCGAGTGGCTGTGCAAGCCAGACAAACCACTTGTGCTGTTTGTTGCTTGAGTTGTTTTGTCGCGCAGGTGCCTTGCGTGCGTGCGAGCGAG
This sequence comes from Globisporangium rhizosaccharum, assembly GCA_023333795.1. NCBI lineage: Eukaryota > Oomycota > Peronosporomycetes > Pythiales > Pythiaceae > Globisporangium > Globisporangium rhizosaccharum. The sequence continues at coordinate 6,349 of JAASFN010000650.1, read as the reverse complement.
CGAGTGTGTGAGTGCGCGCTCGATAAATTGACGATCGAGTCGAGCGCGAACTGGTGATGTCGACCGCGTGTGAACCTCGAGGGAGAGAGCGAAACACGCTGATCGTGCGTCTGGAGCGCTTGAGCGAGTGTGCCGCGAGCGTGTGAGTGCGACGTCGTGTACCTGTGTTGTGTGTGTGGCAGCTTGGACTCGGACAGAGCAACAAACCGACGGACGATGGACGGCCACGAGACGATCGATCGATCGAGTCGATTGAGCGTGCGCTTGCAGCACTTTGATCTGCTGCTGCCCAAGGTTCTTCGTGTCGCCGCAAACAGACAGTGCGTTTGGGTGGGCTTGCTCGTGCGCAAGTGAGTGACTTGCGAAATGTATGGCACGCCACGACTGGCTGTCAATACAAAAACCAAGTCAAAGTATTACTCACACTCGTTTTTGTGCATTTCACCACAACAAAAAGCCAATGTGCGTGGACCACATCGACTCGATTTCTTTCGAGCGCTGCACGACGTCATGAGCGCGATCCATGCGCCGCGCGAGTATAGACTCCTAGTACACGAAGCATATAGTGCTCGAGTACATCAAGCACATGTACCTGTGCGGTCGTGATCGAATGCGCTCTTGTAAAAAGCGCACGATCTTTTCGAGCGGCTCTATTTTCCACCCTCGTTTATTGTTTCTCTCTCCCGCATCAAATCTTTAACATCTTATAAAATGCATTTAGTTGTGTGGTCAACATTAATATGCTTCTACTAAATCTCGTGTTTGTCACATTAAATTATGTGACCCACACACAATAGTGTGGTCGCCAAACGCTGCGCGTCCACCAAAGACGCAACGACCAGTGATCTGGTGTCAGAGCTCATTAGCTGCCTCGCTCGCACGATCGCTCGTGCTGCGTTCGCTCGGTTGATCAAGCAATAGCAGCAGCTCGTTGCATCACACTCTACACACACAGAACCTAAGCAAGCATGGGCGCGTCGAAGAAGAAAGCCAAGTTCATTGCAAAGGGCCACTTGCAGCAGAAGCTCAAGCAGCGCAATGAGAAGAAGAAGTTCCAGGCAATGAAGGACCGGAAGAAGAACCGCTTCGAGCGCAATAGCGACGCACCTGCGAAGAAGAAGAAAGTGAACGAAGCCGCTGTTGCGATGCACGGCGCGCCGACGAAGAAGAAAGACGACCCCGACATGCTCGACGACATGGACGTCGACGACTTCCTCAACGCCGACTTCCTCGACTCGGACGACAACGCGTCGGACTTTGGTGATGACAACGACGACAAGAAGAAGAAGAAGAGCAGTGGCGATGACGACGCGATGAGCGACGACGGCAGCAGCAGCGAAGAAGAGGACGAAGACGCACTGGACCCGCGGTACATGACTGCGTTCCCAGCGTTTGACGGCGGCGATGACAACGACGACGAGGACGAGGACGACAAGACTGGCAGCGACAACGGCGACGCGGATGCAGCAGACGACGGCATGGACATCGATGCATCTGCTAGCAAGAGCGGCGACAATGACGACGAAGCACCGAGCGTTGGCCGCACGACGCTCACGATGGAGCTCTTGGCGAAGGCCGAGCACGACGCGTTTGAGCTCCAGACGATCAACGGCCTGCGCCGCATGATGAAGATCTTTAGCGACGCGTGCCGCTCGAGCGACGCTGCAGACGTGAACAAAGAGGGCGAGATCATGTACGAGATCCAGAGCAGCGCAGTGTACAACCGCTTGATGCTCAACGTCTTCCGCAAGACGCACGTTGCGTTCACGCGGCTCGTCGGTCAGACAACTGGCACCAGCGCTGCTAACGACGCTGACGCAGCAGCCGAGGCATCGACAGAGCAGAGCGCGCTCGCGACTGTCAAGGTCGACGAGCGCAAGTGGAAGAAGTACGCGCTCGTGATCCGCCGGTTCTTTAGCTGCGCGTGCTACCTCTTGGAGCAGACGACTGGACAAGACGTCCAGCTCTTTGTCCTGCGTGAGCTCGCGCACTACGTGCCGTTCGTTGTGCCGTGCCCCAAGACGGCGCGCCGCTTGCTCAAGGCGCTGCTCAAGCTCTGGGCCAAGTCGCTCAACAACAGCGTGTGCATGCTCGCGTTCGTGCGCATTCGGGACTTGGCGCTCCAGATGCCGTTCCCGTTCCTCGAGCTCGCGCTCAAGGGGCTCTACATCACGTACATGCGCAACACCAAGTTCACGAACGAAGCGACGCTGCCGCACCACGTCTTGCTCGGCAACTGCGTCGTCGAGCTATACGGTCTCGACCTCTCGAGCTCGTACCAGCACGCGTTCATCTACATCCGGCAGCTCGCGATTGCGATCCGCAAGACGATCACGTCGCCAAGTCCTGAGACGTTCCAGAGCGTCCTGAACTGGCAGTTCTTCAACCAGCTCCGGGTCTGGACAGCAGTCGTCTGTGCGTACCCAGACGAGTCGCAGCTCCAGCCGCTCGTGTACCCGCTCTGCCAGCTCCTCTTTGCGCTCGTGCGGCTGTCGTCGACGATCCGGTACGCGCCGCTGCGATTCCAGTGCGTGAAGCTCTTGCAGCAGATCGCATTCGCGACGAACGCGTTCGTGCCAACGAGCCCCGTGCTGCTCGAAGTGCTCAACATGGCGCCGTTCAGTACGTCGTACCGCGGCAACAGCAAGCTCAAGGTCGCCAAGGAAGCCAAGGGCGGACGGCTCGACCTCGACTTGGACTTGTGCGTGAAGCTCGCCAAGTCGAACCTCGAGAGCAAGCGCGTGCACGACCTCGTGATCGCCAAGGTCTTTGACCTCTTGCAGCGCGAGTGCGACGTGTACAAGTGCCACGTCGGGTTCCCCGAGTTCGCCGTGCCGCTCGTCTTGACGCTCAAGAAGTTTGTCGAGACGTGCCGGATCCCCAAGTGGGCGTCGCTCGCGCGTGGGATCCTCGAGAGTCTCAAGAAGCGCGCGGACTGGATCCGCGTCCAGCGCAATGGCTTGGACGCTGCGCCAAAGGACATTGACCAGCTCGACGCGTTCCTCAAGGCCGAGCGCGAGCTCGCAGTGAAGAAAGCGTTTGCGTCCGACGTCGAAGCGCTCAAGAAGAAGATCGCGACCACGTCCGACGGTACGCAGCACGCGGACCAGGACGACGGCTCCGACAACGACGATGACTCGGACAATGAGGACAACGAGTCGAAGGCGCCAGTTGCACCGATTGGCAAGAAGAAGCAGCGCAAGCTCGATGCGATTGCTGGTCGTCGCACTGGTGGCACTGGCAGTCAGACAGTCGACGACGAGACGTTTGCCAAGGTGAAGAAGATGTCGCTCCACGAGTTCAAACAGGCGGTCGCCGAAGTCGATGAAGATGACCAGGTCGAGGACTTTGCGTTCTCGGACGACGACGAGTAAAGAAGGCGTCGGAGCGACTGAATGAATGGATCCTTCGTGATGGCTGGTTGGTTGGCGGAGTCTGTCTCGAGACGTCCTAGATCGTGCGTCGATGGAGCGAGGACGTCGCAGTGCCAGTCAGTCAGTCAGTCAGTCGCATGAAGAATAGAGGAATGACTTATCGAGTACACATTTGCATGACGAACTTTCCTCATTCTCTCTTGGTGTTTGTATATAATCGGACGAATTAGTACAGAGCGCGGTGAAAGTGACTAGGAACTCGACCACGACTGAGCTACTGCGCCGCCGTCCTCCTCAGTACAGACTCGTCTTCTTCATGATGCGCAGGAACTCTTCTTCATTGATCTCACCGTCGCCGTCGCGGTCGGCTTCGTCGATCATCTCCTGGAGCTCTTCGTCCGTCATGTTCTCACCGAGCTCCTTCGCCACGCGCTTGAGGTTCCGGAACGAGATCTTCCCCGTCTCGTCGTCGTCAAAGAGCCGAAAGGCCTTGAGGATCTCTTCGCGCGAGTCCTTCTCGCTCATCTTGCTCGTCATCATCTCGAGGAACTCGGTGAAGTCGATCGTCCCGGACCCGTCCTTGTCAATGTCCGAGATCATCTTCTTGATCTCCTCTTTCTTTGGCTCGAACCCGAGCGCGCGCATCGCGACCTTGAGCTCCTTTGCGTCGATCGTCCCGGACCCGTCCGTGTCAAACAGGTCGAACGCTTCGCGGATCTCTTGCTTCTGCTCCTCCGTGAGCTCAAACTTCTTGTTCTTGCTTGCATTGCCCTTGGCTTTTGCGCCGCCGCGCGATGCGTAGGCAGACGACATAGTGTTGCTGCGTTAGTGTGTGTGTGTGTGTGTCGAAGCTTGTGAAGAAGCGCTTGTTGGTGTTGCCGCGGGCTGCTACTGCTGCTGCGTGCTGAAGGCGCGTGGTGGAATGAGCGCAAGATACGGCGACGAGGATCGCACTCACGTGCCTGCGCGTCCGCTCGAGTCCTTCAAAAGGTCGCCTTGTTCTCAATTGAGGGCGTCGGGTTGGCGTTGCATCGGATGTAAGCGAGCAAATGCAGTGCGCTCGTGCAAATATGATAGTCTCACAAACTACTTGCGAATCGTATGCTTTTGTGCGAAAGAGTAGGAGCAAGGCGCTGCAAGCGCTGTTCGATGATCGAAAGAGCACAGACGCTGGTGCTGCATGTCTGTGAAATCCTAGGTTGCGTTCGCTTGCTTTCGCGTCTGTATGGTGCTGCTGTCTTGCGTGACGACAGTGCACGAGATGTAGTGCAGCAATCTCGGCTTTAGTCGAAATGAAATGCAAGATAATATTTTTTTCAAGGAAAAAATCGACTTTGATGTTGACTATCAGCTCGTTTGTGGTCCACACAACACGTGGTACACACGAAGAGAGTCGGTTTGACGTCTTCTACTTTTCCTGAAATCTCACTTTTGAACGACGGAATCTCGCTGCTCCACGCCGATTTTCACATACAAAGACCAAGTGAAGCGCAAGAGAGTGCGAGGGGGAACGCAAAACGACCAAACGACCACAAACAACAGCTCGACAACTTGGCAACTCGTCGTCGTCCGTGATAAGCAAGCGCGCTTGCTCTCGCTTGCGCCAGCAGCACGAGCTTGATCGCGATCGCAGCAGCAGATTGAGCACGTGCGCACGCGTCGTGAGTAGCATCGATTGATCGATCGATCGACTGACGCGCAGTTCAGGTGAGCAGCTTTTTCTACCATCGAGTGCTCGCTCGCTCGCTCTCCTTGCTTGCTGCTCGCGAGCACTTTTGCATCCTCTCCATCACCAGCAGCAGCAGTGCGTTGATCGACACAACAACGAGCATTTGCTAGTTGCGCATTTGCAAACACACACGAGCAAGCAAGACAAACACGCTGACAATCCGTGCAACATTTTGCGTGCGTCTTGCGATCCACCAGCAGCTCTGCAAGTCCCGATTGCAGCACATCAACACATCAACATCCACACACCCAGTCATACACATCCGACTAAAGCGCGACGACAACAATGAGCATCAGCGTGAGCCGCGAGTCGATCTCGAAGCTCATGACCGAGCTCGTCGACACGTTCCCGATGGAGAGCGAAGGGCGCTCGTCGATCTCGGACTTTGGCAAACTGCTCTTCACAGAAGGTCAGAGCGCCGCTGCTAGCAACAACAACAACAGCAACATCCACACTACGACGACAACAGCTAGCAGCAGCAGCACGACGAGCGTTGGCAGCGCTGGCAATGGCGCAAGCAACGCGCCAGCGTCGGATGAAGACGACGACGCAGGTGACGACGACGACGACGACGACGACGAAGAGGAAGACGAAGAGCAGAGCGCGATCGAAGACGCCAAGATCGCAGGGTACGTCCCTGTCCTACCTAGCGCTTCTGTATGAACATGTATGAGCTAGGACGCTCACAGCTGTGTTCGTGTATGTCTGGCGATGTGAATGAGCAGTGCACCGGCAACGACTGCGCCTGGCCAGAAACGCGTGTTCACAGAGATCAAAGGCGTGCCGCGGCAGAAGCAGCCTGACGTGCAGTGCGTCGTGGCCGAGAACGGCAAGATCTCGCTCTCGCAGAGCTCGATGCGCAAGATCATGAAGTCCAAAGACAAAGCTGTGCCAAAGCGCTGGACACAGGAAGAGGACGACCGCTTGCGCGAAGCCGTTGGACGCCACGGCGAGCGCAACTGGAAGTCGATCGCAGAGGAAGTGCCCGGACGGAACCACACGCAGTGTCTCCAGCGCTGGACGAAAGTGCTCGCACCAGGACTCGTGAAAGGCCACTGGCGCCCAGATGAAGACGAGCTGCTCAAGGAGCTCGTCGCAGAAGGCCGCAAGAACTGGGGCCAAGTCGCCACGCGCATCCCAGGTCGCACGTCCAAGCAGTGCCGCGAGCGCTGGTACAACCACTTGGACCCGAGCATCGTCCGCGGGTGCGTCCTCTCTCTCTCTCTCTCTCTCTCTCTCTCTCTCT
>JAASFN010000649.1:0-15880 GCA_023333795.1 Globisporangium rhizosaccharum | reverse complement strand
GCGAATTTCGGTGATCGGATTGTATCACCGCAATCGTCGCAGAACGCTCTATCGTTTTTGATATGTTTTTAGCTTCTACGAGCAAAATTGACGGTACAGCCAACAAAATAGTATTTTCCAAGACTTTTGTCGCGCACTTTACGTATGTATATTTCATTATCGTGGAAACCAATGCAGAGTGAGAGTCCAATTTTGCATACAAAACAACAACATCCAGTGGACTTGTTTATACACATTTTTATTGAGTTACAACGAAAAGACCTCTAGCCTTCACTATAGTTTCTTTAAACTCATATTTCACCAAACATCCTGAAAATGAAGAACGAAAACAACACCAGTTTGGTGGCTGAACGGACAGCGATCGATCGATCGATCACCAGCGCTGCTGCACGGCTCCATCGTGTGTGTGTGCGCACTCTTGCTCTCTCTACGCACACGTTGTGAACGACAGCAGCACGATGGCAAAGAAGAAGAGCGGTGGTGGTGGCAAGAACAAGCCCGAGAAGGAGCTCACAAAGGCGCAGCGCATTGAGGCAAAGAAAGCCAAGCAAGCGCAAAAGAGTCTCAAGAAGGACCGGAAGCAGATCGACGAAGAGGACATTGAGGTGATCTTGCAAGAGTTTCTCAAGAAAGACGCGCTCAAGACGCAGATCATCGTCGAAGCATGCGGGCAGCCGTCGCCGCGTGCAAACTTTACAATGTCCGCGATGGCATCGGGCGAGATGGTCATGTTTGGCGGCGAGTACTTTGATGGCGACGTGAACGTGTGCTACAACGACCTCTTCAAGTGGAACATCGACGCCGGCGTGACCGAGTGGAAGCTCATCTCGTCGCCAAACTCGCCGCCGCCGCGCTGCAGCCACCAGTCGGTCGTCTACCGCGACCACCTCTACGTCTTTGGTGGCGAGTTTGCTACAGCTGACCAGTTCCACCACTACCGAGTACGTTGTTGTTTGACACTATGTGAGACTGTGGCATGTACGTGTGCAATTGCAATCGCACATGGCTCACACTTATGTGCATCATGTGTCCAATCTCGCGATCGCAACGCAGGACTTTTGGCGCTTGGACCTCAAGACGAATGCGTGGCAAGTGATCGAAGAGAAGGGCGGTCCGTCGCCGCGCAGTGGCCACCGCATGGTCGTCTGGCGCAACTACATCGTCGTCTTTGGCGGCTTTTACGAAGCTGCGCGCGAGACCAAGTGGTTCAATGACCTCTACCTCTTCAGCCTCGTGGACATGAAGTGGCGCAAAGTGACGTACCCAGTGCACAAGCTCGCGCCAGGTGCGCGCAGCGGCTGTCAGCTCGCAGTGCATCCATCCAAGGACGTGATCTTTATCTACGGCGGGTACGCAAAGATCAAGAACGTGGGCGAGAAGTCGGAAGGGAAGGTGTACGCAGACCTCTGGGCGCTCAATATGGCGCCAGTGCTCAAGAAGCAGGACCCGACATGGGAGAAGCTGTCGCGCAAAGGCCAAGCGCCGAGCATCCGCGGCGGTGCCGCTGTGACAGTGCACAAGCAGCGGTTCATTCTCTTTGGCGGCGTCTTTGACGAAGAGAAGCGCCGGCATGCGATGCAGAGTACGTTCTACAACGATCTGTTTGTCTACGACATGGACCGGCGACGCTGGTTCGAGTTCAAGCTCCGCGGCAAGAAGCAAGCGGACGGTAAGCGCCGGCGCAAGAAGAAAGCGAGTGCGAATGGCGCAAATGGCGATGACGATGACGATGACGATGACGATGCTGGCAGTGACGAAGACGGCGAGGACGCCGACAGCGACGACGACTTTGAAAAGATGCTCGAGAACCAGTTTGGGTACGTCGATGAAGACGGGAAGCTCGTGTTCTTTGACAACGACGACGGCGGCGAAGACGACGAGACAAAGGACGAAGAGAAGGCGACAACGGCGCCAGCTGAGGACTTTGCGTTTGACGAAGAGGAGGAAGAGTCAAAGGAGGAAGAGAAAGAGGAAGAGGAGGACGAGTCAAAAGAGGACGACGGCGCTGCTGCTCTAGCGCAGACGCAGGCGACTAGTGCGGTTGTCCTCGATGCCGAAGAGTCGAAAGAGGACGAGCCGCCAGCGCCAGCGCCGTGTCCGCGCATCAACCCAGCGCTGATCATCCGCGGGAGTACGCTGTACGTCTACGGCGGCGTTGTCGAAGACGGCGATCGTGAGATCACGCTCGACGACTGCTGGTCGCTCGACCTCAAGCGCTTGGACGAGTGGAAGCTCCTGCTGCCAGGCACGATGGCCGAGCAAGAGTGGAAGGGCGAAGTGAGCGAGACCGAGGAGTCCTCGGACGGCGACGACGACGACAGCGACGACGACAGTGGCGACGATGACGACGACGACGACTTGTACGCTCGCAAGGCGCGCAAGACAACAGAGCAGGACGCTGCAGAGACACAGGCGGCGACAGTCGAGCGCGCAGTCGCAATGCTCAAAGACAAGGACGCCGCCGATGCTGATGCAGACGGCGCAGCGTCAACTGCAAAGCCCAAGTCGAAGAAGAGCAAAAAGAGCAAGAAGACGAACGACCGCCGCGCGATTCGCGCCGAGATGGAGACGCTCCAGGAGCAGCTCAACCTCGACGACGCGAACCGGACGCCGCAAATGGGTGAGAACCTCCGTGACTTCTTTGCGCGCACGGCGAACTACTGGTCGAGCGAGATTGCACAGCGCGTGGACACGCACGAGCGGCAGCTGAGCATCAAGGAGATCAAGCGCGAGGGCTTTAGCATGGCCGAGGAGCGGTACAACGAGCTCCTGCCAGGTACGACATCTGTTCTTTTTGTATCAGGTTGCACTGAGAGACCGAGTGGCTGACGAACGGACCATGTGTACGTGTGTGTGTGATGACTAGTGCTTGAACGTCTGAATGTGCTCGAGCAAGAGCAGAAAGAGGCGGAAGAGCTGCACCAGCAGAAGAAGAAGAGCAGCAAGGACAAGAGTCGACGAGGTTGAGACGTGATTGCATTTGGCGCAGCGACAGCAAAAGTGGTCTTTTTCATGTTCATTGGAAGAAAAAGAACAGTGAAGCTGGTCTTTTTGCTCTTCAATCGATTCGACTGGTCGTTATGCATGTGCCAGTCGTACGCACCGCTTCCTTCATCTCGCAAACAAGCGGTCGAGAAAGCCCTTGGGCTGGTCCGGGTCGAGGAACTGCATCGGACGCTCTTCGCCCAAGAACCGCGCGACTGCATCGTCAAACGCAACTGCCGCTTTCTCACCAGCCGCTGTGATCACAGGCTGTCCCATGTTCGACGACGTCAGCACGTGCGTGCTCTCTGGGATCACACCGACGACTGGGAGTCCAAGCATCTCTTCAATGTCCTGTATCGATCCAAACACATCGATCAATAGATCAGCATCAAACTCATGACCATCACTCATACAAATACACGAATAAAAGAACACACACAATCGTACCTCCACCGACAGACAGTCGTCGTTCTTCACGCGATTCGCGTCGTAGCGGTTGATGAGCAGGCGCTGGACCACAGGCGCGCGGTTCTCCTGCGCTCGCAGCGACTTGCTCGCGATGAACCCGATCATCTTGTCCGAGTCGCGACAGGACGAGATCTCGGGGTTCGTCACGAGGATCGCGTCGTCTGCAAAGTACATCGCGTGGCGCGCACCCGACTCGATGCCTGCAGGCGAGTCGCAGAGAATAAAGTCGTAGTCGCGCTTGAGCTCGTCCAAGATCGCTTCGACGCCGTCCTCTGTGAGCGCCTCCTTGTCGCGCGTCTGGCTCGCAGCCAAGAGCGAGAGGTTCTCGAGCCGCTTGTCTTTGATCAGCGCTTGATTCAGCCGGCAGTTCTTCTCGATCACGTGAATAAAGTCAAAGATCACGCGGCGCTCGCAGCCCTGCAGTCGTGCGTCATGTATGTATGTCAATGTGGGTGAGTCAGTGTGGATCCGTCTGTTGAGCAGACACTCGGCATTGCTCACTCAAGGCACCAGAGCACGTACCAGATGCAAGTCCAAGTTGCGCAAGCCAATGTCAAAGTCAATGAGGCACGTGCGGAAGCCGCGGCTCGCAAGGCCGTAGCCAAGACTCGCAGTCACTGTCGTCTTCCCCACACCGCCTTTGCCGGACGTCACGACCACGACACGACCAGGTGGCTTGCTCGACGCGCCGTTTGGACCAGGGGCTGCTGCTTGCGCAACTGCTGCAGTCGCACGCGTCGACAAGAGCGCCATTGAAGCGCCAGGACGGCTCGTTCGCAGCAGCAGCGCACTCGCGCGCACACCGCTGCTCGCAGTCGCTCGCATCGCCATCACTGCACTTTGCTCTCCGCACAAGCTGTTGTTTTGCGTATCACCTCACATCGCCCAGTTGTACCATGATTGTGGTACAGTATCGGAAATAAGCGAAGCGTACCATTTCAAGCGGTACACCTCACTTCAATCAAGAAAGGTCACAATGACACCAGCACAGACACCAGCCATCTCATGGAGCAGCATGTGCGCGAGCGTCCTTTCTAGCTCAAGCACGCACGTGTGTGTATGAGCGCATGCACGGCGCGCTCGCTCGCTCAGTCCCGAATCTGCGCGAGAAAGCTCACATCCACCGCCACCGTCCGCATCGACCGCACGCTACCTCTTAACGAGTACGCCGCGCAATGGAGCACACCGACGCATTGATGCTCAGTCCAGCGTCAACGACACTATCATCACCACCAGGCGATACGCTGTCGGCTCCGCAGCAGCAACAGGGCGTACAGGCACCTGACGATTTGGACGCATGTGCGCTCACGCCGCGAACAATCGCAACGATCAGTCAGCTCGTGCCGCGACAGTACCCGCAAGCGTTTGACTCCCAGCCCCACTCGTGGCTCGCGACTCAGGTGTGGCAGTACTTTGACGACTCGGGCTACGAGCGCTCGAGTGCACTTGGCGTCGCAGGGCATGCACTGCGGGAGCAGCACAAGTGCCGCTGTCTCTACTGCGACGGCGTCGTGACTGCGACGCCAACGACCATGGCAACGCACATTGTCTCGACGTGCCGCATCGCTGATGGCACTGCGAAGCGCGCAATCCGTACTGGTAAAGCGGATCTGCTCACAACACTCGCCGTTGCGCCAGTCCACGCAAAGCCACAACGTCCAGAGGCTCTTGAGCTCGTCACCTCGAGTGATCAGACGTCAGCACCAGCCAGCAGCTCATTTGCATCACCAAGCTGTGACGATCCGCAGCGCAGACGAACGTCGACTGCTGTGACGACGAGCACTGCTGCTGGTCCACGCACAGTCGACTACGTGAGTGCGTTCGAGTGGGAAGTCAACGAACTCCGCAAGCGCTCGCGCACGCGTGCATCTGGCGCAACCGATGCGTCTGTGAGTCTCGACGACGCTGTGAAACGTGCGGAAGCGCTGATCCACGCGAGCGTTCGCGCTACGAGCTTCACAGCAGAGGCTGACGACAAAGAGAACATGCCGCCTCGTGGAAACAACAACCGCAACGACGACACTGCTGATGTCAAAGCATCGGTTGCAAAGAGACCGCGGCTCAGTGCGCGTTCGCTCAATGAGCCCAAGCACGTGGAACGCAAGCCGCAGCAGTCAAAGAAGCGGCTATTCGCACCGTCACCAGAGCAGCCGACGCGCAGTTCTCACGACATCGCACCGCTCGTGCGAGACTTGACAATGGCGTGCATTGTAGAGCGCGTCCCGCTCGCGTTCCTCTCGAGCATTGCGTTCACACGCGCAATGCAGAGCCACAGCGGCAACGTCTTTGAGCCAGCAGATGTCCAGAGGCGCTCGACAGCAGTGCTCGAAGAGCTCGCTGCGCCAGTCGACAGCGTGTGTGACACTATGTGCGCGTGTCCGTCGTCTGCTCTGACGTTCGTGGTGCAGCGCATGGCGACGCAAGAGACGCGTCGTGCTGTCGTGTACCTCGTCGATGCGTCGGGTACGAGCGCCCTCATGTCGTGTCAGCAAGCAAGCAGAGAACGCTGTGACGACGACGCGGACAACGCGACTGCAGTGTGGCTCAACGAAGTCCAGCAGCACTACGTCAAAGTGTCCAAGCGGTGCGGCCAGTTGCTCCACGTGTGCGTTGTCGACTACCCGCGCGCACTCGAGCGTCAGCTGCTCCGCACTCTCGGGTCATCGCACAAGAATGAGCGGCTCGTTGGCAGCTGCATGGCCCAAGCGTTCACGCGCGCGGCGCGCGACACCATTGCATTCTTGTACAGTGTTCCAGACGTCGTACAAGCCTGCGCAGAGCTTGCACTGCTCGTCAATGAAGTCGAGCGGCAGTCACTCCCGCAACACCACTCGAGCGCACAGCCAGTCAAGTTCTTGCTCTTGACGCCACGTAGAGATAGCACCGTGAGCTACGCAGTGCTTCTCACGCAAGTCCTGAGTCTACAGGAGCGTACCGCGACTACGACTACGTACGGGAGCACACGCGACGGCGCCACGACCCACACGCGATCGGAGTTGCTCAGCCGTGTGGACGAGATCCTCCGTAAACTCCATACGCAGCGGACTGTCGTGCCGATGATGCTCGCGCTCCTGCGACCGCTCGCTGTCGCTGAGCTCTTGCTACTGCTGCAGACTCGCGCTAGCGCATCCATGAAGCTCACGTCTGGCGCGTTTGTCTGTCTCGAGCTGTGGCTCTTTGCTTTGGTCGACCGGTCGCTGCTCTTGACGACACCCGAGCTGCTCACGTGGCGCGACCGGTTCATCCAGCGCCTCGGCGCCACGCGCATGGACCACGAACTCGCATGTTTACTGCTCGATCCGCGCACTGCTGGCGCTGGGCTGAGCGCCGAAGGTCGCGACGCAGCACGCGCAAGCGTCGTGGCAGTCGCCAAGCGCACGGGCCCGCACTTGAGTCTTGACAACCTCGAGACGCAGCTCATTGCGTATGCGAACAAGACTGGCGTCTTCAGTCGCCCAGAGCTGTGGGAACACCGCAGCACGGCCGATCCGCTGGCGTTCTGGCACAGCGTCGAGCAAGCGCACGAGCTCCAGTCCGTTGCGCTGCTCGTGTGCTCGTACGCGCCGTGCAGTCCAAGTGGAAGCGACCGCATCGTGGTACTTGATCCAGGCGCGGGCTTGGAGCAAGCCGTACGCGCAGCGCAAGTGCGTCACCGCTTTGAGCGCCACGAAGTCCTTCGTGATCCAGCGACACTGTCGACGCGCTCAGCGCTCGAGCTGCTCCAGTTCCTCTTGAGTGATGGCGGCGCACAGACGCTCAAGAGCCATGAGCTCGAGGCGTTTGCGTGGCGTCCTTGTGATAGCGACACCCGATCCCTCCAGCCACATGCCGTGATCCAGAATACGAGTCGGCTGTACACAGCAGCGTTGCGTGCGACGATCGCCTCTGCGACTGCCCCGCGCGACGCAGCGCCGCATATGAACGACGCTTCGGATCTTCCGTATCTCCTGCAGAGCTTCTTGTATGAGTGGATCGACCGCTCTAACGCTGGACTTGCTGCGATGCGCAGTGCGATCGCAGCTCTCAGTGCGACTGCAGCAGTCGCTTCGTCGTAGAACTCAATGTCTGGCTGTCATCGCGTACTATGGCGTTCACAATCCACTACTCCTTCTCTCTTCCGACAGTCTTCTGTCTTGTGGAGAGGCGAATCGAACGCGCTCGTGCTCATGACAAAGTCGTAAGACCTAGAGACTTGGAACTGGCAATCAAGAATCACAGAAAGAGAGCGCATAGTAGCGAAAGACCAACAAGCAACGTGTCCGTTCGATCGGTCGTTTAGTGATAAGAATGGAAGGAGCAGACGAGAACGCGCCTAGATGACGAAGGAGAGAGACTTGAGCGCACACGGAACTACGCGATCTGCGAAGACGTGGCGCTCCAGGCCGCGGCGCCGTAGAGCTCGTTGATTGCGTCGAGGTCGCCTTGGCTCAAGCCCTTGCGCTGGCCGATCGTCTTCGTGCGCGCCGTGTCGCAGATCGCCTTCGTCGGCTCGACACACGTGCCGGCGTTGTCGTTGAGGCCGCAGAACTTGGTGCCTTTCGCGACGCAGTTGGTCGTGACCGTGGCGCTGCAGAACTTTGGGTAGCAGAAGCCGTAGCTCATGGGGTAGTGCATGACGCTGTCGGGGTCGTATGCGCCGCCGACGCTCACGTCGCGCTGCTTCATCTCGGCCCAGAGCGCTTGTGAGAGGTCGTCCCAGAACACGCCAATGGCCCGTCCTGGGTGCTGGTGCTCGTGGTAGAGCCCAATGGCGTGGCCGATCTCGTGCATCGCTGAGCCGTAGTTCGTCTTGAGGCTGTCGTCGACCTCGAAGCACCGGTCCGCGAGGTTCATGATCTGCGGTCCGACGTCGTTCACGCCGATGCTGCTGTTGCAGTCGCGTCCGGTCGCCGGGTGCTTGAAGTCGACGTAGTTCACGCACCCGCCGCAGTACGCGCTCAGCTTCTTGCTCTTGCACGTCGCGACTGGGAGGAACCGCACGTTCGTGTGCTCTTCGTACACGCGCATGGCGTCGCCAATGTACGACCGCTGCGTCGTCGTGAATGGGTAGTCGCTGTTGTAGTCGTAGCACACGACGCCGCCGTCCCACTTGCGCTTGGCGTCGACGACTGCGAGCGACAAGCGCCGGTGCTCCGACTCACGCCGCGCTGCTTCGTCCTGGAGCTTGCGCTGGAGCAAGACGCCGTCTGGACACGTCACTTGCGTCGCGCGGTCGTGCGCTTTCTCAATCAAGTAGCACGCGGCTTTGCTGTGCGAGCACGCGACGTACGCGTTCTCGGCGTAGTAGTGGAGACTCCGGTGCGCGAGCGCGACGCCATTGACCACACAGTCCTGCTTGGTTGTGTGAGCATCGGTAGACAGAGCGCTCGCTGTGACTGGAGTCGTCGTCGTTGTCGTCGCAGAGGAGGACGCACCGATGCGGATGTGTACTGATGCAGCGTCAGCGGCCGGTGCGATGGTCGCACAGAGCGCGAGCACGGCAGCGGCGGCGAGAGAGCTCCACTTGCGCCACGCGACCATAGCTGCGACTGCTACTGCTCCTGTGTCTGCGTCTCGACAAATGCGCCAATGTGGTGGTCCGTTGCCTTGCTTCTGCTTGTGCGCAAGTGAGCTGCTGCTTGCAAGAGCCAATGCGAGCTGAACCGGACGTATTTAGCATCTCCTTTCCTCTCTCAGGTCGTCGACGTCAGTTTGCGATGATGTCCGGAGCATACAAACAGCAAGACGAGGTGTGGTACTTGCTCTCGGTCACTCGATTTGACTATGTGGAGGAGAAAAGGAGCGAGCAAGTGTTGCGCGATGCCAGCTGCCAGTGTCCATCGGATTGTGTCCAACAACACCTGGACGAATGCAAAGGCAAAGGCAACCTGGTCATCCAGCTGACGCGCTGGCTTGCGTGCGCTGACATGTAAACAAGATCGCTCATGCATGCTCCGCCGCCTTCTCCTTGTGCTAGCGCATGTTGCTTGTCATTGCGAACGAGAGAACGCTCGGAACCGAGTGCGCATGGCGTCGCTTCGAGATAGACAGCTTCGATCTTGGATGGCGCACCAGATCGCCAAGTCCTTGCGTCACTGTGCGAACGCTGAAAGCTCTACGCACACACAAGCTCGAGAGCATGTGTGTGAAATAGCGACGATCGCGAGAATGCGTTGTTTGCTTGGACATCGTCCGCACCCAGCAGCTGGCGCACACAGGAGCGTTGTGGGTTGGTCTCAAGTGAGAAATGTTCTTGCGATGCAAGTGTGTTGTTGAGCTGTAAGTAACTTGCTAGTGCTATCTCGGGGCGTACGCACGTGAGCGAGCGAGCAAGCTTTTGTCTTGTGCTGTATGCTGGTGCATGTTGGTGTCGTGTGTGCGATCGTGCTATGTTGTTGGGCTCCAAGCGATCCTTGCTTTGCTTTGCGTTGTCCAGCTTTGGAACCAACAAGGTGCTCGCGAATGATGCATTTAGCAGATGCACGTCGATCCCTTTTGAGCAAGCACATGCGTGTGAAGATAGCGCTCGCACCTTGCTTCTTTGCTCATGCACAAGCGAGCCATGCAGAAGCTGGTCAACACCAGCACTTTGTTCATGTTGTGCAATGCAATGTTGTCATGCTGATAGTGACGAAAGCGAGGGCGGAAAGGAGCGGCACTCGCCAGCTGGCTTTTCGCAACGTATTGGCTCGGCTCTGTTCAAAATGTTCGGTTCGCAGTCTTCTGAACGTCTTTGGCTCGACTCGCGAGCAGCGCCGATCAACCGACAGACAACGAGCGTCGGCGCACTCTGCGACTCGCGCCTCGACCCCGACGCTCTCTTACGGTCACGACGATGCTCGGCGCTGGTCTCAAGCACGCGCTGCTCGCAGCAACAGCAGCGCTGGTTCTGCTCGCGCCGACTGCGGACGCAGGGCTCACGTACCCCAAGTGCGCAACGAACGGCGTCGGGTGCTGCGCATTCGGGAGTGGCCTCATGAAGAGCCCTGGGTACGCAGTCGTGCGCGTCGAGGTCGACACGATCATCACGTGCTCCAAGGGCGAGCTCAAGTGCTTCAAAGGGAACCCAAACTTGCGTGCAACGCAAGAGGGACGCGAGCAGATCACATGTCCAGGTGCGTCCATGCGTCGTTGCTCTCTCACACACTTTCTCTGCTCGCATGCTCATGGGTCATGGGTCATGGCTTGTTTGTTCGTATGCATGTGTCTGACAGACTTTGCGGCTCTGGAGGAGTCGCGCTCGGAAGTCGAGTACCTCGACGGCGTGAAAGAGAGCACGAGTGCGACCGACGGACTCGCAGCAGTCCACCCAGGCGGCTCTGCGTAAGCTACCGACGCTCTCAATCAATCGACACCACACACCACACACTGGACTGGCCATAGGCGTAAGATCTCGGACCAGGCCGTCATGACACGAGCCATTGCAACACGCAGTCCTACGTCTAGGACGCTGTGCTATCGCTCGTATCAGAGCACCATGCGTCCTCGTACCAGCGCCGTCCAGACACGAGGACAAGCGAGCGAGCGAGTGACGTAGGAACGCAAATGTATGTAAGATGATCTGTGTATGTGTACGACTCGCTCGCTCTATGGCTCCATCGTGGCTCTACAGGGACTCAGTCAAAGGCGCTGGGTGCGTCTGAGCGCCACGAGGCGTACTCAGCCACTCGTAGCTCTCGGGCGATCGTGGCTGCCGCTGGCGTCGTCGTCGCTGGCGGCCGTGGGGCTGGCGCTTGGTCCTAGCAACGGCGCAGTGCTGGATCACGCACCCGAGTGCACAGCAGCCGATCGTTGCGCCGAGGTAGCTCCACCACGCTCGTGGGACGACTGCATGCGCTGTCACGAGCGACGCGGCGCTTGGGTAGTCGCCAATGAAGTAGCCAGCGCCCCATGCCATGGCGTTCGCGCCGATCCAGCTCGTGGCGCTGATCATCGCAGCGTGTGGGAACCGCACACTGAGGAGCCCACATGCTGACCCCAGCACGCTCACGAGCGCTGTGAGCAGGATCCACGGGTGCGCTGCGTGCAGGCGAACGCCAAACGTCGTGTGGCTCACGCACGCGAGCATTGCTCCCGCAGTCGCACCGACGACAAAGCGTCCGAGCGCGTCGTGTGCGAGCACGATCACGCACAGCAGCGCGCCACCGAGGACAAAGCAGACCCAGGACACGACGCTCGTCCACTCGTTACTACTGCTGCTGCTGCTCTCACGCAAGACGTGGAGCTTCGCAAGCGCAAATGACACGGCGACTGCGCCGTCGAGGAACGCACATCCGAGCACCGTGTGTTTGCGGAAGCGCGCGCCGACAGTGCACAGCGCTGCGCCAAGTATGAGAGCGCACGCTGCGGCGATGGTCGGTGCCGTCTCGAGCTGCGCGAGCGTGCGCTTGCCTGCTGGTGTACTGAAGAGCAGTCCAATGTCGACGCGATCGAGGACGAGCGCGCGCCGGAGGTGCAGAGTCGGCGACCACGTCTCGTGCATCGCGCTCGCGCGTCGTCAGGACGCGAAGCGCAAGTGTGTGCGCTGCGTGTAGTGAACCGTCGCGAGCGACGTCTTCGCCATGTGTGCGCTGGTCGTGCACGATCGCATGAGCGCCAGTTTGGTGGTTAATGGCGTCGTTAGTGGCGACGACTGCTCACATAGTACAGTGTACTGACAGAGCGCTGCTTCGACCGCCTACGAGTCCTCTGTAGCAGGCTGACGCCACGCACGACACGTCTATCACGCACAGTCACTCTCATTCACACGAGTCCGTCCTCTCGATAAGACGCAGCTCCTCGTTCCTATCGCTCACGTACGACCTACGAGTCGATCGCTCTAGGCTCCTCCTGGTGCCTTTGTCTCGTCTTCGCCGTCGTCAGTATCGTCAACCGACGCGCCGTGCTTGATAAGGAGCTGGCGCGCAAGCGTCTCGAGACGTCGCGCGTCAAAGCGCTCGGCAAAGTCCAGACACGCGCGGACAGAGTCGATGTCCAAGCTCGCGAGGATCGCAGCGAGCTGGAGCTCACAGAGACTCGCGAGGTAGCTCAATCCGAGGAGCCGCGCACCGACAAACAGCTCCATCATCTCATTTGGCTCGAGGTGCTGCAGCAGAGCGAACGCACCGGTGTAGATCCACACGAGCAAGTGCTTGAACGCCTCGAGCGACACGCCGTCGCGGTGCATGTACTGCAGTGTGATCTCATGGACCCCAGTGCTCGAGGCGTGTTCGTTAAAACCGGCACCAGCACCTTCGCTAAAACCGCCGGTGAACATCGTGTGGAAGTAGTCGACCTGTGCGAGCACGGCCTTGTGCGCATGCAAGCGCTCGAACGTGACGCCATCAGCGCTCTCGCTCGCCACGGGCCAGAGGAACACGACGTCTGCAAACGCAGGCGCAAGGACCATGCGCGCCATGTCACGGCCAAACGCCAAGACGCCGTCGCGCTCCATCGAGTCACTGTCACTCGCTTCTTCCAGCGCGCGCTCGCGGCGCCAGGCGTCTTGGCACGCAAACACGAGCGCATCGTGGCACACACGCTTTGCGAATGCGCTCAGTGCACTGCGCTTGTGGCTCGCGACGTCGACGCGATGCGTGTACAAGTAGCGCAGGAACGCGCGAAAGACTTGAGCGTCGACGTCGTCAAACGTCTCGACCACGAGGAGCTCTGGGTCAGTGCCAGTGCCGGTGGCAGTGGTCGCCGCACGCAGCAACCCTTCGAGGTACGGACTGCGTGCACACACGACGACTCGGTGCGCGCGCTCGTGCACCAAGGCGCCTTTCGAGCTGCTGCCGTCGTGGACAACGAACGCAACGTCGGCAAACGCCCCAGTCGTGAGGACGCGGTCGTACCGGAGCGAGTAGTGCGCACCACGCGGCTGGACGACTGCTGCAGTGTGGTTTGAGCCAGCGCTTACGTGCGTCGCGACGCTGTCGCGCAAGCCAAAGACCTTTTGCGGGTGCACCGAGTGCTGGTACTTGCCAACACCGAGGACACCGAACGCGTTCCAGCCGTAGGCGTAGACACTGCCGTCCTGCGCGAGCGCAAACGTACTGTGCGAGCTGCAGGCGACGCGCGTGACGTGCACGCGCTGATCCTGGAGCGACGCCTGCAAGCGCGGCGTGAAGTAGTGCGCGCCGCGCTGGAGATCGTAGAAGAGCTCGCCGGCGCCGTGTTGACCGTACTCACTGTGGCCCCACGAGTAGACGTGTCCACTGGTCGAGACAGCGACGCTGTGGTGGCTCCCAGCAGCGACCGAGACGATCGGCTCGTCGATCGTGACGCGCATTGGGAGCCACGAGATGTTGATGCCCGTGCCGAGCTGACCGAGGATCCCAAGACCCCACGAGAAGACAACACCACTGTCCGCGCTGCCGTCACAGAACCGCGAGCACGCGAGCGAGTGCTGCTGGCCGCACGCAATGTGCTCGATCACGTACTCGTCGAGCGCTTGGATGCGCTGGAAGTCTGCAGAGTTGCGCCGCGAGCCAGTCCCGAGCTGACCGTTGTCGTTGTAGCCGCAGCTGTAGACTGCGCCGCTCACACTCGACGCGAGCGAGTGCGCAAAGCCAGCGGCGATGTTCGTGATCTGCACGCGCGCGAGCGAGAGACAGAGGCGCGGGACAAAGCACGCGTGCCGGACTGTCTGGACTTTGCGCTGCCCCAAGTCTTCGAGCTTTGCTGAGTCGGTCCCGACGCCGTCGAGCATGTTTGCCGACTCGTACACGAGCTCCGAGTCGCGCATGAGGCGGCTCATGATGTTCTCGCTCATGTTTGCGCGCAAGTCGTCACGCGACATCGCTGCTTGGTCCATGCCAGTCAATGACACGGACGCGTGGTCAAACATGCCGTCGTTGCGCACGTGGCGCGTCTCGGGCAGCAAGCCCCACATGAAGACGTCGCCAGAGGCTCCGAGTGCGAGCGAGTGCATGTCGCCGCACGATACCTTTGTGATGAGCTGGCCTTCGAGGCTCGTGATGCGCTGCGGCGTGCGCACGAGGAGCTGGTCGGATCCGAGACCGAGCTGACCTTCTTTGCCGCGGCCCCTGCACGAATGGGTAGAGCGAGCGAGACAATGAGTGCGTATGGTCAATGGGTACAAACCCGAGCGGTTATAAGAGAGCGCACCAGGCAAAGACGTCGCCAAACTCGTTCACTGCGAGGCTGTGGTTCTCGCCAGCGGAGAAGTCGACGACGAGCTGACCATCGAGCGCATCGACTTTGCGCTAGTGGCACAGACAGATCGATGCAAACAGACACACTGGATCAGCGAGAGGACCATTGTACACCCACCCACACACTTGAAGAAGATCGCATGACGCGTGTACGCACCACGTCGTAGAGCTCCTTGTCGTCGACGCCGAGACCGAGCTGCTGCGAGGCATTCGAGCCCCATACATAGAGCGCCATCACGAGGCGCGCAAAGAGAACGAGCGAGCGTGTGAGCGAGAGTGGCGAGAGCGGCGCGAAAGCAACAATGATCGATCAGCTCTTGTGCGTCTTCTGCTTCTCACTGACATTTTCTCTTGTCCACACTGATTCAAAATAATTCCAAGTGTATAGTCAAATCAAATGAAAAAACCACATTTTTTGAAAGAGGCTACTGTTGAAGTGACACGCATCGCTTGACAACCCACAATGGTCCTTCGTCGCACTCGATCGCTCCAGCTTCGTGCGTTCTCGCAACGCACTCGATCGATCGCTTCTGCATCGAGATGGCTCAGAACACACGAGTGTTTGCACTCTCGTCCACTCATGGGACGGCTTTCAGACCCAATCGCGTTCGCATGACCTCAGATCTCATCTGGGACCTCCAGAACGAACCGAGCGCCATGAGCAGTCCAAGACGAGTAGTATACGCATCAATGTACACGCTCCGCAACATCAGGTCGTCGCTTCGATCATCGCTACGTCACCAATCGTGCGTTGACCGGAGCCAGACGCTGTCCGATACGACGCGTCCGCGCGCGCGCACAAACTCAAACTGCGCGTGCGAGGCGTTGAAGACGTGCAGACGTCCGTAGCCGTACTCGCTCTGGACGTTCAGACTCCAGGGCTTGCGCCAGTACTCAGCGTCGTCGAGCGTCGCACCAGCTGCGCCGACCATCAAGTGCACAGGCGCACGAGCCCACGCGTGCTCACTCGACTGACACGCACCGTTGAGCACTGCGCATGTGCGCTCGTACGCGTGGTAGTGGCCAGAGAAGACGGCGTCGACGCGATACGTGCGCAGCAGCGGCTCCAAGGCACTTCGTAAGAGCAAGGAGACGTTGTAGTCGGGCTCGTACTTCTGCGAGCAGTACATCGGGCGGTGGAGAGAGAGGAAGAGCCACGGCGTCTTTGCTCGATCGACGCGAGCGAGTTCGCGCTCGAGCCACTGGCGCATGGGCGCTTCTGGACGAACGTCGTGCTCACTGCTGATGACGACGTGGTGCGTGAGTCCGACTGCAAAGCTGTACCAGAAGAG
>JAASFN010000648.1:0-15891 GCA_023333795.1 Globisporangium rhizosaccharum | reverse complement strand
CGGCTGCATACCTGCTCACTGAAGTCGTGGTGATGCGCAAGACGGCGCTGAAGAAAGTGATCACGAACGGCGGAGCGAGCGTCGTGGTCGCGGACGACGTGCTCTTTACGAAGACAAAGGCGGACTACAAGTTCACGAGCCGCCGTCTCGCGCAAGAGAATACACCAGCGAGAGAGCTTTGGTCTGTCTCGTTGCTGCGATGATCTGCTTCCAGTAGCGACCTCTAGATAACCTCTTGCACCACCAGATGCACGGCCAACAACACGACGTTCCTACATGCCATTCGCCTTACGACGTCTTTGTTCTGATGATAGAGACGCGTCCTAGTGTTAGGCATACGGGTCTGTCTGTCTGACTGACTGAACGATGGACAGAGTGTGTGTGAGAGAGAGAGCCACCGCCAGCCAGAGCGTAGCTCCTTGTCCAAGCCCCAGATCACGACACCAAGAGCACGTCGGCAGCGCGTGTGATGACGCGAGCGACTTCGTCCACGTGCTCTTGGATCACCGTCGCGTCGTCTGCAAACGCAATGGCATCCGCAATGCCGGGAAACGCCGTGCCGCTGTAGCCTTCGTAGAAGCCGGGACCAAAGATCACGTGCTTGAACCACGGCCGGTGCGGCAAGCCATCCGGTGTGAGCAAGTACCGCTCCAGTTGCACGAGCTTGGCGTTCAGAGCGCGGCGCATGACGTCTGTGCCGTTGTCTGACGCAGTTGCAAGCGCCAGTGTCGTCGCGTGGACCTGGCGCTGGAACACGGTCGCGCGGTCCTGAAAGCGCTCGATCGCCTGATCCAGTGCCGTAAACGCGACGCTGTCGTGCGCGATCTGCGTCTTGAAGCCTGCGAGCGCATCGGCCATGATCGGACCGTACGTCGCGTAGTCAAACGGCAGCACTGGCGCATCGACGAGACGTAACGCAAGGAGTCCCCACCACTTGGCCGTACTCACTTGCGTACGAAAGCGCGGATCGCCGACCGTCTCGACGTACGCGAGACTGTCCATCGTACTGTGGTACGTCCCGTACATCGCAGACGTGCCAACGGCAAAGCCCAAGTTCGCAGACACGATGCCCACGTGCTGGTAGAACGGCGTGAAGTCCGTCCCGGAGCCGAGGAAGCCGATCATGTGGTCGGGACCGAGCGTCCCGCGGTCGCGCACGTCCGCACCAAGGACCGCGCGCTTGGCTGCCGTCTGCTGGCGCCACTGCTCAAACAGCGTCGTCGCCGTCTCGTTGCCACTGAATCGGTTCGCGGGGATCGCTTTTGCCGTCTCGAGCAAGAACGACGCGATCGACGGCGTCCCGCTCGTTGCGATGACGGAGCCGACGACCGCGTCGACGTTGATGTACGCGACCGCCTGCTGCGTGAGCGCCGCGGCGTTGTCTTCGACAAACTCGGTGCTGCCGAGCAAACCGGGCTCTTCGCCGTCCCAGGACCCGAGCACGAGTGTCCGGCGCGGTCGCCAGCCACTCTTGAGCAGTTTGCCGAGTGCTCGTGCGAGCTCGAGCATAACGGCCGAGCCACTCGAAGGATCCACAGCACCGCAGACCCAAGCGTCGCGGTGGTTCCCAATCAGCACTTGCTGCTCTGGCTCCTCTGCGCCGTCGATCGTCCCCATGACGTTCCAGATCGGACCGACCTTGTTGTCCATCTCCAAGTCCAAGTTCAGGACCGTCGCACCGTCGTCGCCAATGCAGTAGCCGCCAGTAAATGCCAAGCCGCCTTGCCACGTCGCCGGCGCCGCAGTCCCGCCCAGTGACTTCAAGATGAACTGCGCTTGCCCGTACGAGAGCGGCAGCGCTGGAATGTGTGGGATCGTTGGTGCGTCCTCGACGCTCAAGTACGGCGCTCCCAAGTTCGCCGCGTACCCAGGCGTGAGCGGATCGCCGGGTGCGAGCGACAGGAACATCGTCCCGCCGCGCTGGAACGAGTCTACTGGACGCCATGGCCCTGCTGGGTACACTGGCCCAAGGTCGTATCCGTCGTCCATTGGGTCCGAGTAGATGAGCACGCCCGCCATGCCGTGCTGCTCTGCGACCATGACCTTGAGTCCGCGGTAGTTGCCGCCGTAGCGCACGAGTGCGATCTTGCCCTTGAGACTCACGTTCTGCGCCACAAGCCACGCAAAGTCTGCTGGTGTCCCAAAGTTCACGTACACGACCGACCCCGTGACATTCCCACTCGCAGCGTACGCCAAGAACGGCGGCAGAGCGTCCTCGTTACTCGTACAGGCGTCGCCAGAGACCACGCCTTCGGTCAAGTTGAGTTCTCTGGCAGCCGACGCTGGCGCAACGATCGCGAGACGGCGACGCACAGGCGTCGATAGCAGTGGGTAGTACGTCTTGATCGACGCGTTGATCCCGAATGACTCGAGCTGCTTGGCCGTGTACACCGCCGTGGCGTAGTCCTGTTTGCTCCCGGCCGGGTGCGGCACTGAGGCGTATGCGTGGAGGTACTCGCGGATGTGCGCTGCGTCGATCGTATCGAGGAACGACTGCTCGCGTGGATTAAGTAGCGATGTGTGGTCGTGCTGACGCTGCAGCGCCAGTGCGTCGGTGAGTGGCGCATGCTGAGCATCTGTATGGACGTGTGCGTGTGGCGGCGTGTGCGTGTGATCAGCCTCCGCGTCGTCGTTGTCGTGGCCGGCAGTTGCCACAGTAGGCGCTGCGCTATGGTGGCGACTCGCAGGCGCAGACGGCGCCTGTTCCTCCTGAAGCAGGAGCATGCAGCTCACGCCAAAGACAAACACACTGACGAGTGCGATCGCTCGGATCGTCGTGATGTACGACTCGAATCGCTTTGCACGCCGCGCCGGCGAGTGCGATGCGCGAGCAGTCGCTGCGTGCTCGCAACTGTAAAGCTCGTCGTCGAATGTGCCGTACGCAGCGTCCAATGTGCTGCTGCTCGCGCGCACGTGGAGCTGTCGCTCATGCGTCGGAGACGCGAGCGCCATCATCGTTGCTTCTTTGCTTGATCTGCTAGTCGAAGAATGCAGCGCACTTCGCGCAAGCAAGAATCCGACAATGCGACAGTTTTACCTCTGTTAATGTATATAATGCGAACTGTGTCGCTTGATGGTCTTGATGTAATTCACAGCTCTGTCTCTACCTCATTCATGGCTGCTGGAGCGCTCGCATCTTCTCAGTCGGGTACCGACCGTGCGTGTACGGGTTCGCGTCGACGCACGCGATGACTGCGTCTGGGCCAAAGCGCGTTGCGATCTCAGCGACCGACTTGGCCTTACAGAACGGCGTGCCTGCGAGAAAGACCTTGAACGCCTGCGGTTCGATCTCGTAGATCCAGCCCGGCAACTCCGTGAGCTGCGTGTGCTCAAGCGCGACGAGCTGGAGCTCGCGCAAGTCACCAATGTGCTCTGGTAACTTCGTGAGCGGGTTCCCGCCGAGTGCGAACCGAAAGAAGCCGCCGTCGTGGTCTGTCTTCGTGTCTGGGAGCTCCGTGATGTGGTTCCCCACGAGCGAAAAGTCGGAGATCGCGCGGCGCCAGAGCGGTGGTGGCATCGCAGTGAGCTGGGCGTTCTCGATGAAGATGATCCCAGCTTGCGCCCAGCGCACGTCGAGGTCGTCCGGCAGCGTTGTGAGGTTACTCCGAATGATCTCAATGTCGTAGAGGTCTTCTGGGAGGTCGTAGAGGAGACCGTCGGGGATGCCTGTCGTCAAGTTCACATCCACGAGGCACGTGTACTGCAGAAACGGATGTGTTGCCTGTGTGAGCCCTGACTCGTTGCGCCACGCGACAACGGTCGAGTTCCAGATCTCAAACCCGATCAAGCGGTGGAACCGCTGGATCGCTGGCGGCACGACGAGCTCGGAGCAGCGCGAGAGCACGAGGAACGACAAGATGCTGTCATCAATGAACGCGAGAAAGTCGTCGTCGTCCGGAAGACTCGTTGTGCCTTGGCGATAGCAGTTGTATTCGTACACCGAGCACGAGTACGCTGTGGAGAACCACGGGCGGTAGAGCAGCTTGCACCCGGGCGGATGGACTTTGTAAGACGGAAAGGTCGCTGCGACGTGGAACACGATGACGCAGCAGCCCCAGACAAAGAACACTGTGTGGATGTACGACCGAACGCGCGATGGCGCGAGTGAAGACTGCAGACGCGTATGCCAAGTACTCACGCGCTGAAGGTCGTGTCGGCGCTTCTCTGGTGTCTTGCTTGGTGCACTCCCAGTATCCGTTGCGACGACGGTGCTTGCAATGATCGGTCACAGCAGTGCCTGGATGCTGCCCAAGCAACCGTAGATGCTCAAGTGCGGCAGCACTTTCATGACCAAGTCGACGCTGTTGCGGACGAAGATCTGGCGCATCTCCATGGTCAAGCTCCCGAACTTGGACATGTCGTAGAGGATCGTGATCTCGAGCATGAGCGTCTCCATGTCGAACGCCTCGTAGTACGGAAAGATGATGATCAGAGGAATGACCATCGCGGCAATGACGTCAATGATCGTGTCTGCGACCAAGTACGCGAGGCGCTTGTGCGCGCGTGACTGGCGCACCAACCGCTGCGCTAATGGCGTCGAGAACGAGTTGATGAACACGACGGCCACGAACAACGAGTTGATCCAGTGGCGCGCAATGAGCGTGCTCGACGAGTACACTTGGACAGTCTGCGAGACCATCTCGAGGAGCTCGCGCACAAGGAAGAGCGCTTCAAAGTGCGGACTCTCAGTGCCAAACAAGCCCTTGCGGCCAAACAGGCGTGCAAACGCTGATGTGACGCGATGCACACACGTGTGAAGATGCTGCGAAGAGCATGGCATCGTGCTGCGCTCGCTTTTCGGTCGTCGTCGACTGCAGAACGTCAGCTCGCGCGCTCGGATCGAGTACTCGACCATCTTGCCGATCTTGTAGCAGTGTGCGAGACCAACAATCACAGCGAGCCATGACGTCACTGTGAAGAGCGACAAGGACGTCGGCGCGATCAGCGAAGCGTAGTACTCCAACTTAGGTGTCTCGAGCGCCCAGTTCGTCAAGCAAAATGTCGCGAGCGTCGCGACGCACGCGAGTCGGATGACGAGCACAGCGAGCCATGTGCACGCAAACTGGAACGGCGGCAGATGCACGTCCGAGTCGTCTCGCGTCACTGTCGGCGAGCTGCTCGGCGTCGAATACGCCAGTGGCGCGACCGACGCCATGTCGTCACGCACGCGCACACACGTTCACGAAGTGAGCTGCTCGATGATCATACGGATTAGCACATGAGAGTTGGCATGAGAGGCTAGAGTGTATTCTCGTCTTGGGAGCTAAATGCAACGACGACGACGACAACGATGCTCAAGAAGAGCGACCTCACTAACGCTGCGATCAAAGCAGCACGCTTCCTCATCGATGGACGCAAGACAGACAGATAGACAGATGGTGATGATGATGAAGAACGTAGAGCTGCGAGCCCTTGAGCGAGACAAGACGAGCAGACCAAAGTAGTGTGGAGGTGAGTGAGTTGAAATGGATCGCCGCCGCCTCTGGAGCGCCACGCCAAACTAGCTCTGTGTCTATATTCCATTGAGTCAGTCGCAATGAGCTGAACAGCTCCCGCTTGCTTCGCTTCGTGTCGTGCCAAGAGCGTCTCTCATCGTATCGTGGCGAGTCAGCCGCAATGAACAGCGAAGTGTCCTCGCATGTGGGATCGAATCGATGCCAGTGAAGCAGACACGAGCGAGGTTCGCCATGACAATGTGTGCTGGAGTCTCCGTACTTAGCCGGCGATGGACTCGAACACCATAGTGCTAAAATCAAGGATACTCGAGCGAACAGTAACCTCGCAGTGCGCAACAACAACAGCGGACGAACGGCCAGAGAGATGGCGGCATTCACTGGCGACGATGCGAACGCGCGCCTGGGCGTGCGCGCTGAGCACCTGACCGCCGACACGCCACCGAATGCGTTCCTGTTCCCGCGCAGTTTGCTGCACTTCCACCGCGAAGGCGGCTTCTACCCGTTCTTGCCAGCGTACCCGCCCAACTTTCTCGAGACGCAGCAGCCGAACCCGATCCTCGAGTCGTGCGCTGGCAAATTCTTCCTTTCAGCCGCTATGGGTGCGTACGTCTGTGGTTCTGGTGCTTGTCAATACGCGACGCACATCTGTGCAGGTGCTGTCTTGTATGGTACATGCTAATCGCGTCTGTATGCGCTGTATACAGGCTACGGCATGGGCAATGTGTTTGGTCTCGTGCTCGGGAGCTACGAAGGCATCACGCCGCCTGTGCCACTTCCAGGGCAGCGCGAGCTCCCAAAAGTGCCATGGAAAGAATCGGTACGCTTGTTATACACGCACTTGTTCGTCGTACTGCTCGTGCGCTTGCGTTGTGATCACTCGTCGCACGCATTGACGCTCAATGTCCTGGTATGTGCAGATGGTCGGAGCGTGGCGCGTCACGGGCGGCAAGATGCGGTATTGGGGCAACAACTTCCTCGTCATCTCGTGTACGAGCATGATGCTGCGATTGTATGTGCCATGGGTGTTGTCAGTGTCGGTGATCTCACGCATTGCTTGCCTTTGTATGTGTCGTTGGTGGCGGCAATAGCCATGTTTGCCGGCTTGGAGTGTGCGGCGGAGAAAGCGCGTGGACGTCACGACGTCGGCAACGAACTCGTCGCTGGCTGTGCGACTGGTGCAGCACTCGCTGCGGGTCAAGGCATTCAGGTACAGCTACAACGACTGCGGTGTCGACACGAGTGGATACGTGTCTGCTAAACAAACACAACTGGCGCTGCTGCACTTGTTTGTCGCTTGCAGGCGCAGTGCTTGGGCTGTGCAGGCTTTGCTGTCTTCTCGTACGCGATCCACAAGTTCACAGACGGTCGGTTCTAATGTTCCAACGATGTCGTTGTTGCTGCCGCAGCTGGTGTGCACGCGTCGTCTCCTAGAAAGCAAAAGAGAGAGCCATACAGACATACAGAATGCAATTTGCCTTACCTCCCGACACATCCATGCGCAGCTGCATCGATCACCAACATGGCTCACTTGACATTCAGATCCAGTCCTTTACATTCGAGACGAGACATGAAAACCATCGGCAAATCGACAAGTACGCTCACTGTATGATTTGTATCCATCTTACGTCGCCATTGCGCCGCCGTCGACGAGCAAGTTTGTTCCATGGATGTACCGCGCGGCGTCCGAGACCAAGAAAAGCACTGCGTTCGCAACGTCAATGGCTTTCCCTGGCGCTTCTGCTGCCACGCGATTTGTTGACGCAGGCGCGAGGCAGTCGTCGCGATTGATCGAGTCGTCAATGAAACCCGGCGCGACGGCATTGCAGACAATACCGCTCGCTGCGTACTCAGCTGCGATCTGCCGCGTCAGTTGCACAATCGCAGACTTGCTCACGCCAAATGTAAAGTGCCCTTTACGCGCGACCATGCCGTACATAGACGAGATGTTGACAATGCGGCCGCGGATCGCGCTGTTGTCTTGCGCGAGCATAATCTGGATCGCGCGCTTGCAGCTCAGGAACACAGCTTTCGCCGACACGTTCATCGCGTCGTCCCATTCTTTGTCGGTCACTTCGTGCAGCGCTCGGCTCTTGCTCGCACTGCCGCTCGGCGCAGCGACGCAGTTCACAACAAAGTCAATGCGCTTGAGCTCTTGTACAACAGATGCGTACGCTGCGTCAATGAACGCTGCGTCGTGCAAATCGCCTTGCTTGAGCGTCGCTGGCGCAGCGCCAGCTTGCGCTGCGATCTGGTCGACAACGCTCTTGCCACTGCTTGCTGTACCTGCAGCTGGCTTCGCGTCGAGCACCACGAGCGTTGCGCCTTCTTTCGCAAGACGGACGGCGATGAGCTGACCGAGGCCAGTGTTGCCACCGACGACGACACCAATGCGGCCCTTGAGCCGCTCGCCTGCGACTGCACCAGTCTGTGAGAGCAGTAGAGCGGATCAACGCACTGTTAGTGCGACTGCATAAGCGTAATCACAATCCATTGCAAGCGAGCAACGCACCACAGATGCGACGGCTTGCTCCGCGCGCGCAGCGTTCTGCTCGTCGTTGAGCTTGAGCGCTTTGGCGATCTCCTGCGGCGTGAGCCCTTTCTTCTCGAGGAAGAGCAGACGCTCCGAGAGCGGCGAGTCCTGCACCTTTGGGTGCTGCAAGAAGCGCACGCCTTGCGTTACGAGTTCGTCGCGGATCGCCATCGTGTGTGCGGAGGTGTGTGGATCTGAAGATGGAGGTGCGTGACGACGCGTACGTGTGTGCGGGGCTCTTTCTTGAGGAGTGCGAGCTGCGGATTCGGATGTGAGCTTTTGGTGTTGACGTTGCATGCAACACGTCATGGATTGAACTTGCTTGTTTCATATGAAGTAAGAGAGGAAAAGACCTGTTGACGTCAAGGTTTGTAATTACGACTTTGTAAAGTGTCAGTGTTTTTACAAGAATGTGTGTTGTCCACACTATAAATTAGTGTATAGCCGAAACTGTATAGTGTATAGCTGCTTTCCTTCACCAGTCAAATGCGCAGCAGTGCGGAAGAGCTGCGACCTCGCATCGCATCACCTCGCATCGTTCGAACCCGCGCGTGCTGACGGACGGACGCTCGAGACTACATCTACACGCACACACTATCACTCAGTCAGTCCAACAGTCCAACGATGCGCGTGCTCATTGGTGACGAAACCGGACTGCTCAAGTCGGTCGAGCTCGAGACTGAGCAACAGCATGTGATCTCGAGTCGCCAGCAGCCACAGTCGCGCCAGCGCGGCGTGCAGTCCATGTGCTGGTACGAGGACGAGACGCAGCTCGCGGGTGCGCAGGAAAACGTCGTCATTGCGCGCGCAAACGGCATTGTCGAGAGCTACGCGAGCAGCCACGGCAAGAGCGCTGCGACTGCTGCGCGCGAAGCGAACTGGTCGTTCAGCGCTCCGGCTGGCAAGACTGTCGGTCTCGGCATGATCCAGAAGTTTGGCTCGGTCGTGCGGTGCTCCGACGTCGGTGACGTCATGGTGAAGAATACGCTGAGCGACGCTGCAAAGCCAGCGAGCTTTAGCGTCGGTCCGGACATCTGCCGCATGCGCATTGAGCCATCGCAGCAGACGCACATTGGCGTCGGTGGCAAAGAGCGCGACTTGAGCATCTGGTCGCTCGAGACGCAGCAGGCGGTGTTCAAAGCGAAGAACGTGACGCACGACTCGCTCGACATGCGCGTGCCCGTGTGGGTGAAAGACCTGCAGTTCCTCTCGCACGGCAGCAGCAACGGCTTCCGCGCCGTCGCGGGCACGGGCTACCGCCACGTGCGGATCTACGACACGAACACGAAGCGCCGGCCAGTGCAGGAGATCACGTTCGGCGAGTACCCAGTCAACGCACTGTGCGTCTCACCCGACGAGACGCGCGTGTTTATCGCCGATACGGCCGGGAACCTCGACATCTTGGACCTTCGGACGCTCAAGCACTTGGGACGGTGCACTGGCCCTGTTGGTGCGCTCCGCGACCTCGCATGCCACCCGACGCTGCCGTACGTTGCGGCCGTCGGACTGGACCGTATGGTCCACGTGTTCAACGTGAACACGCGCAAGTACCAGCACATGGTGTACGTGAAGCAGCGCGTGAACACCGTTGCGTTCTGCAGCGATGGGCTCAAGGACGTCCCGGTGCCAGAGACGGCGACGCCGAGTGCGAAGAAGCGCAAGACGGAGGACGAAGACATGGCGGACGACGACGACAATGACGACGAGGAGGACGAAGAAGCGTACGAAGGACTCGAGCTCAGTGACAACGACTACGACCACAACGACGACGAGGATGAGGACGATAGTGATGACGATGGCCATGAAGACAGCGAATAGACCGCCACTTGTGTGTGGCCATTGGATGGACAGAGCAGACGAGTGTTTGCTCTAGGGCGCTGATGATAGATTTATTATGGAATAGACAGACGGACGTACGACATTGCTACGATAGCCAACGCATTGCGTACTTGTCCACGAGTGCGGATATAGTGCGTGGCTGCCGGAGCCATTGTACGTCGCGTCGTACGGTCTCGTATCTAGGAGACGATGCGCTTGTGCAGCGCCTTGCCGCGGTGGTTGAACACGTGGAAGTCCGGACTCGAGATCACGTTTGCGAGCGACCTGAGCGCGCGTGACGCCATGCAAACATGTGAGTACAAGTACACTTGACGGTTTAGAGAGAAAGCGTATGGTAGGAACGTACCGCGAGTGCAGTGCGTGGTTCGAGCGAATGGGGAGCATCTCGCCAGCAGTGATCAGCACACCGACGAGACTGATCACGAACGAGAGCACGAGCTCCACGACGACCTGCAGATGGCACAAGAGCATGTGCAGTCAGTTAGCTACACCTCATGCACTGGTTATGGTGTTCTGTATATAGAACACGTACCTCAAATGGCGGCATCTTGGCATCAGTCACTTCCGCCAGCTTGACATACTCGGCATCTGCACATGATCATGAGCATGAGCATCGGCACGTCGTGTGAGCAGTTAGTCATCCATAGCAGCGCATGGCAAAGTAGCAATGACGAAGAGACGTACACTGGACCGAGTAGTAGCCGGCGTGCAGCAGCAGGAGCGAGCCGACTGCGATGAGGAGCTTGCCGAGCATGATGGCGTCGTCGTCGTCGAGTGATGCGAGGGAGTCTGTTTGTTTTGTTGCTCCCTTTGTCATGGTATCCTGGATTTTAGCACTACCAGAAAGGACTAATGCGATCGCTTGCATACTTACATCGAGTTTATTTGTTGTTTTGCCGATATACATAGCGCTAAAAGCAAGGGAGAGAGGACACAAGCCAGCAAAAGAGACCCACAACTTCCTCAACGACAGACACGATGATGTTCTGGAAGAGCACCAGCTCGAGCTCTACGACGTCAAAGACCACAGCAACAGCAACAACAACAACGAATGCAACACGCACAGGCAATGGCACAGCACCTGCTCCTGATGCGACTAGCCCGTCGTACGTGCTCTCGGAGCAGCGCCGCAATGAGCTGCTCCTCGCCGCGCGCGCGAACCGCGTGTCGTGGATCGACGGCATCGACGAAGCAACTGTAGCTGCAAACGGCGCGCTCGAGCGCAGCCACAAGCGCGCGCTCAGCAAACACCCTGGCTCGAGCATTCCGCCACACTGCCAGCAGGCGCTCGAAGCAATCTCAAACGAAATGCACGCGTTTCTCAGCTCGCTCGACGAGCTCAAGCGCAGGATCATACCAAACAGTCTCGGGCTGGACGCTGCGTCGTCCACTGCATCTGGACACTCTGCAGCGACGCTCATGTACAGTAATGCAGATGGGACATCAGTGCCGTACCGTACGATCTTCCAGGACTTGTACGAGCACGACGCCAAGTTGCGGACGTGGCAGCGCACACACAGCAACAGCATCGCGTTGTCGCCGCAACGGCGCAAGCGCATGACTGCTGACGACAAAGAGATGGTCTTCTTGCTCGCGTATCGCGAGCTCGTGGCGCTGCTCAAGAGCCCTCGCGCGGCAGAGCTCGTGTACCAGATCCAGTCGTTCGTCAAGACGTTCGAGACGTCGTGGGACCTTGAGCGCATGCTCGAGCACCGAGCGCCAAGCGAGCGTCCTGGCGCTCAGGTCCAGGCGTTCATCGACAAGCTCGTGACGCAGCTCCGACACAATGACAAGCTCTTGGACTTGCTCGACGACGAGTGTCCACCTCATGAGGACGACAATGACGACGATGACTCGGCAGCACTACGACCGACTGAGTTCCTCACTGGCACGGACGACTGGAGCGCTGACCTCCTCCACGAAGTCCTCGAAGCGTTCGTGATGGAGAAAGTGTACGCAAAAGCGCTGACGCCGACGCCACAGACCGCGGAGGCGGACGCTGCGCTCTACGACCGGCTCGCGTCCTTGGCGTTTGTTGACTTTTGCCACTTGGACCTTCCGACACCGCAGACAGATGCAGCGAAGGCTCAGTGGCGCCAGCTCGTTCGCGAGCTCCAGGACTTGCCACTGTACCTCTCACCGCGGCGCAAGATGGACTGCGTCATGCGCGTGTGTCAAGGTCTCACGACGCTCTTAGCGAGTGAACGCAGCAACGGGACGTTCCCATCCGCTGACGAGTTCCTCCCTGGGCTCATCTACTTGCTCCTCCAAGCGAATCCGCGCGAGCTCCAGCGTAACGTGAGCTATATCTTGGAGTACCGCAGTCCCACGAAGCTCGTGTCCGAGCCAGGCTACTTCTTCACGCACGTGCGGTCGAGTCTCGAGTTCCTCGAACACGTCGACGGCTCGCTCCTCACGATCGCACCCGACGACTTTGAGCGCGGCTTGCAAGCGAGCAAGCAGCAAATCATGGCTGCAGTAGCAGAGCCAGTAGTAGCAGCAGCAGGCAAGCGTCCTAGCGCTGAGACGGCAGTGGATGGAAAGCGTCAGGACGCAGACGCGAGTCTCCCAAGTGTCCTCGACGTTCGCGCAAAGCGCTTGGCGCTGCAGGCGCGTCTCGCGTAAGGACTGAACAACAAAGACGTGGGTGATTGGGTGAATGCAAGGAGCGACTGGCAGCGTCGCAAGGTGCTAGTGGTGGTGACTGTGAGAAAGTCCGAATCATCTTATTCGCACTCGGGACTAGACAAGCGCCTTGCGTACGTACGGCCCACGCGACTCAGTAGGCGATCGCTATCGCCACTCCCACAGACGCAGAGAGAAGGAGACAAGAGAAGGCAACGAGCTGGTTGATGCGCTTTACGACGTTCCGAGCGCGTCCTGGCGGTGGCTCGCTGCCCAAGCCATCGAGCTACATGGAGCGCGTGTGCAGTCACCTTGCGGGTTTGCGCATCGCACGTGCTACTGCGCCAAAGGAAGCGAACGAGCCTCAGCGACGCAGCAGCAGCGACCGTGACGACCGACGCACTGCCATCGACACGAGAGGCAATGGCGTTTGTGATGTCGTTGCGCGCCTCAATGACCCAGAGCACTGCTTCCCAGTCACGTACAGTGATGGCGAGACGACTATCGACCGTCCAAGCGACGCAAGTGATGCTGCTGCAACGCCACCGCTGCTGCCGACACGGTCTCCACTCGTGCTCCTGCAGTCGTCGTTGTGGGGACGCGAGACGCGCAGTCGACTGCACGAGACTGCTGTGCGTCTCCGCACGATGTGCGCCGCAACGCGCAGTCAGCTCCTCACGCGTGTGTGGCGCACGCACGCTCCGTCACCATCCAACCGCGACGTCTCGTCATCATCGCCTTCATCATCGTCGTCAGCCGCATCATCGCCAAGACACCGTCGTCGCGCGTTCAGTGAGAGTGACCAGCGAGCGCTCGATGCGGCGCGAGACAGTGTGATTAGCATCCGGATGTCGTACTTCAGCTCGCGGTCGCTCTCCGACCCAGTCGAAGTTGAGCTAGAGAGCCATCACGACGCTAGCCAGGATGACAGTGGCAGTGAGAGTCCTAGAGCTGCTCGTCCAGACGCTGTGCTGCTGGCGCAACCGAGTGCGACAGATCTGTTTCGCCGCCGGTGCTCGTCTGCGAGTAGCTACCAGAGCGAGTCCGACCCACACGCGTACGCGATGAACCGCTCGAGTACGCTCAGCGACTGCGCATTCGACGACGTGGACGACACGTGCTGCAGCCTCGTGCTCAGCGACGACGACAGCGACAGTGACGACGAAGCGAGCGCGTACACTGCGCACGTGCGCGGCTCGCTGTTTGAGCGTCCAGATGGCACGACTGTGTGGATCCGCAGCGAGTGGGTCTAGTACTGTAGCAACACCACAGACAACGCACACACAGACAGAGAGACGTAAGTGAGTCGACAATGCGCACGACGTAACGAGTCGTACAGTGCTTCCTTCTCGTGCTCATGGACCTTGAGGTCGCGCGCTCTCTCTCTTCTCAAGTGGCTCGTGCGCTTGCTCGTCAAGTCGACAGCCACTTATCGTCGACTGTCGCGTCCATTTCGCTGGTCGCCACTGCGGAGCAAGCAAGCAAGCGCTCGTCGCCAACACATTGCGTTGTTGTCACGCATAGCTTGCTCCAGCAACTTCAATGCTTTGAACGCAAACATGTCAAAGGTGATTCGTTGACTTGACAGTGTGGTCAATTCGACTTTCACATACGTTGTTCAAGACGTCACTGCACTCGACTGTAAATCCAATACAACAATCGCAAGACGTCGAAAATATAGCTTCACACACGTTCTACAGCGTGTGCGTGATCTCCATCCCATCCACACAGAAACGTGCAGGAGCAGCTCGCGATGAACCAGCTCGCGCTCCTTCGACCCGCGGCGCGCCGCAGCATCCTCGCAGGCCCAGCGCCATTGCAGCGCCACGGCGCCGCTGACGACCAAGACGTCCACAACCCTCTCGCTGTTGTCATTCGACGGCGCAACAGGCGCTCAAAGAACTGCAAGCGCGTGCGCTCTGGACAGAAGAAGCAGCCGCAGGCGCACCAGCGACGGCACCATGAGTGCCCACGTCACGACCGCGACAATGCAGCAGACAGCGACATAGAAGAGCAGCTTGTACGCATGCGAGAGCAGCTCGCAGCACTCGATCGGCGCCTCACGATCCTCGACTCGGTCGCGCTCGTGTCGCGCCAGAACGCACAGGCAGCCGCAGTCCAGATGATGGCGACGTACCATCGGTTCACATCGCGCGGCTATGCAATGCACGACGCCGTATCGACGCAGTTCCTTCGGTCGTTCTTTGCTGACGACGTGCGGTGCACCGACTTCACTGGTCTCACGGTCTTCCTGCAGCAGTGGGAGTACTTCTCGCTCTGCCACGCGAGCATCACCGTCACGCCCAAGACACTTGACGTCCTCGCAACAGAGACGCTCGCGGCGCAGAGCAGCGCGAGCCGCTACAGTGACGATGTGTTTGTCGTCCGGAGCGTCGGGACGACAACGCTCCGGATCTCACGCACGACGATCGAGCGCATCTTCCCGCACGTCCTCACGGACGAGCCGCTCGTGCAGTGGCTCATTGGGAAAGAGTACGCATTTGCGTACACATTGGTCGTGCACGTGAACGCTGACGGCCGGATCTTCCAGCTCGAGTCCCGCGTCGACCTCACATCGGCGCTCTTGGACTTGCTCAAAGACCCGCTCGTGACGCTCCAGATGATCCAAGACGCGGCGATGACGCGCGCAGGCAACTTGCTCCTGCAGACGGAAGTTCGCGACGCACAGAACACGATTGAGAATGGCGTGTTATGAGATTTGGAGAGAGACAAGACGGGCGGACGGACTGCGTAGTTGTGTGACGTAAGAGAACGAGATGAGATGCTAGCCATAAGCTTGGAGGACGTACGTACTGGTGTTCGTTCGTATGTGATCCTAGGTCTATCAGACTACGAGCAGTTGAGTCGCTCCTAAGACACTACGACCTAGAGATACGGGCGTGTGGGTTCCATGCGGTTGTGCTAGTGCACACTTGTACTTGCGAGCAGGACAAGCAGCCATGCCCAGAATGACTCGAGATGGTCAGCACTGCTCTTCACATTGCCGTCAGGATGACTTTGACTGAGCGACGACGCGCTACCGCCGATCTTCACTGGGACAGTCATGATCGTGCAGCGACGCGCGGGCGGTTCTTCGCCTGGTGCAGCAAACCTCGATGGTCACGAGCAGATCGCGCTGCGGTCGATCACACACGTCGTCACAGGCTTGAGCGTCGTGAGTAGCGACACGAAGTCTCTCGGAAGTGAGAGTTCTGCTCCTGTGGCGTGGAGCGCTCAGAACTGCAGCTGGAGGACGCCCGAGCCAGCGACGCGGATCGCTGCGCTCTCGACCGGCACTGTACTGTCGTTTGCTTGGACATAGAAGTTGCCTGAGCCGTTGAGGGAGAGCGTGAGGTCGCTCGGGACATTCGCGTAGCGGTTCGTGTAGAGAAGTATGTGCGGCGGCGCAAAGACCTCGGACTGCCTCGAGACGTCGACGAT
>JAASFN010000647.1:0-15900 GCA_023333795.1 Globisporangium rhizosaccharum | reverse complement strand
CGGACTTGGTATATGCATAACATGTAGAGTGTGAGACGCTCGTTTGTCTTGGAGCTGTTCTGGCACCACGAGCTCGTTGTCGCCGTCGTCACGCACATGAAGCTGTCG
The DNA here is from genome assembly GCA_023333795.1 of Globisporangium rhizosaccharum. Classification (NCBI taxonomy): domain Eukaryota; phylum Oomycota; class Peronosporomycetes; order Pythiales; family Pythiaceae; genus Globisporangium; species Globisporangium rhizosaccharum. Next base: position 15,792 of record JAASFN010000647.1, on the reverse strand, counting down.
CGACGACAGGTTAAGCAGCACAGTCAGCTACTGCTGTGCACTCTCTTTCGCGTGCGCTTGAAGGAATGCGACGACGCTCGGATCACCGACGTCAGCCACAGCGCTCAGAGCTTCAGCGACACCAGGCGCGTTGCAGGTCTCGACCAAGTACGTCACGAGCTTCAGGTCGTTATTCCCAGCAGCTGCGATCAGCGCCAGCGACGTGCAGCCTTCCGTACGGTGCGTATGGAGGAACTGGACAATGTCAAAGTACCCGCGCATCGCAGCGTAGTCCATCGCTCCAGTTGTACAGCCCTCTGCTCGGTGCTCGTGGAGGAACTCGACAATGTCCAGGTAGCCGCCGTTCGCGGCTCGGTCCATCGTGAGTCGCTCGCAGCCTTCGTTGCGGTGCTCATGGAGGAACTGCACGACGTCCAAGTGGCCAAACACCGCGGCTTTGTCCATCGCAAACGGCGTGCAGCCTTCTGTGCGATGTGTATGGAGGAACGCGACAATGTCGAGCCGTCCGTGCATAGCGGCGTAGTCCATTGCGTCGGTCGTACAGCCCTCTTTGCGGTGCTGATGGAGGTACTCGACAATGTCGAGATGGCCGTTTACCGCCGCCTTGTCCATTGCGTTTAGCGTGAACAAGCGGTCGTTGTCACCGCCATCGTGGGTCTCGTGGAAGTACGCGATGATGCCCAAGTGCCCATTCGCTGCTGCGTCGTCGACCGATGCGCTCGACCACGTACAGAGCTGCTTTGCGTCAATGTACTTGACGACGTCGACATGTCCGTTGCTAGCCGCTTGACTCAGTGCCCATGAACCGTATCCCTCTGTGCGATGCTCGTGCAGGAACGCAAAGACGTCGGCAAAGCCGTTGTCCGCTGCGTAGTTCATCGCTGTAGTCGTACAGCCTTCACTGCGGCGTTCATGGAGGAACTGGACGACAGCAAGGTGGCCGTGCATCGCAGCGTTGTCCATTGCGTCGGTCGTGCAGCCTTCCGTCCGGTGCTCGTGGAGGAACTCGACAACGTCCAAGTGGCCGTTCCCAGCTGCTTGATCGATTGCCTTGGTCGTACAGCCTTCTGTGCGACGTTCATGGAGGAACGCGACTATCGCGAGATGCCCATCACGTGCTGCGTTGTCCATTGCGTCTGTCGTACAGCCCTCTGTCCGGTGCTCGTGGAGGTACTGCACAACGTCAAGATGGCCGTTTGCAGCCGCTTGGTCCATCGCCTTGGTCGTACAACACGCAGTCGTGTGTGTTTGCTCAAGGAAGACGATCGCAGCCATGCGACCTCGCGCAGCTGCGCCGTCGATCGCACTCGTCACGTCGCTAAAGAGCTCTGGGTTTGTCGCGAGGAGCCACTCGAGGACGTCGACACGGCCGTTGTTTGCAGCGGCCTCGACGACTGTCGCGTCAAGTGCGGACGGGAAGTGTGCGAGGATCCAGTCAAAGAGCGTGACTGACGCCGCTGGCTTCGTGAGCGCATAGCTGCAGTCGCGCGGAGTCACGATGAACGACGTCGTCACGATGTTCTCAACGAGCCACTGCGCGATCTCGAGGTTTGCTAAGCACACGGCCATGCCAACAAGCTCGGGCGGCACAGTGTCGAGCGCGCGCGTGACGAGCCACTTGACGAGCGCAAACTGCTCGCTGTCCCAGGCTTCTGCGAGACTGTCTTTGAACGAGAGCTTGCGAGGGACTGCATCTGGAGACAGCGTCTCGCGCACTTTGTAGATCTGCTCGAGCACTGCGAGGTCGTTCATTGCGATCGCAGCGCGCACGACACTGCCATTGAACTGCTCTTTGAGGACGCTCTTGTCGAGCGCTTGCTCGAATGCGAATACGTTTGCTAGCGAGAGCATTGGCAGCGATGCTGGAGACGTTGGTGATGCACTGGAGACGGCTGTCGCTTTCACATCAGTCGCAGGTGATGAAGGAAGAAGCTGCGCTTGCACTTGAGCTGGAGCGTTGCTGGTGTTGTCGCTGGCGTCTGGTGTCCCCATCGTAGCAGATTGTTTTGTGAGCATCGAGTGAGCGTGCGCTGTCGCTGCCATCGAGCTCGCAGCAGCAGTGAAGACGATCGGTGCTGCTGTTGCTTTGGAGGCAACGTCCACGTGAAGACGTGAATCAGCTTCAGCTTCAAGTTGGCAAGTCAAATCAGTGATTCATACGATCTGTTCCTCGCGCGAGTCCTCAGGCATGATCGCTGTAAGCTGGAGATGGCTTCAGTAGTGCTACTCACGTCTAGCACTACACACGCCTGAAGTCACACACGTCTGAAGTCGGGTACTTGGAGACGCCGTGCGACTCCATCACTCGAGATGTTGCGAACCCAGCGATGCTCGACCTCGACTTCAGCGCAGCGATGCTGGGAGTGACGCTTTGGCAGTGATCGTATCATAGGAGACCCGATAGTGATAAAAATGAATTCTAGATGAACCGTAGCGTTTCATAAAAGTACGAGTACGTCACAGTTGGCGAGCTCATATCTTGATTAAAGTATGGTTTGGCGAGGGACGAATTAACAGTGAAAAAATAGGGTGTTAGATTACTTCGTGGTTATGCGAAGTTACTCGAAGTAATCTAGCACCCCTGGTTTTTTCACTATTAATTTGTCTTCCTCGCCAATGTGTACTTTAATCAAGATATTTGCTGCCAGCAGATGTCGTCATCAACTACAGTATTGATTCAAAAAAGTACGACTGCTTCTAGAACGATCTTTCGAAATGACTTGATGTTTGTATACTCGTGATTGCCGAATTCCACCACCAGAAATGACTTGCGTTTCGTATTGAAATGAAGCGGATTTGTGCGGTGGAGAGAGCTTCGAGTGAGTTGCGGATCACCATTTGGGAATCTGCGCCAACCAGCCAAGACCGTCCAACCACCACTTCACACACTCGCTACGATCATGAACCCGACGCTCGCTGTCGCTGCCAAGAAGGCGTCTGCTGCGCGCTCGCTCGCTGCGGTCGGCAGCAAGCGCTTCTTTGCTTCGGGCAAGGAGATCCGCTTCGGCGTCGAGGGCCGCGCGGCGATGCTCAAGGGCGCGGACCAGCTCGCGAACGCCGTGCAGGTCACGATGGGACCCAAGGGCCGCAACGTCGTGATTGACCAGGCGTTCGGTGCGCCAAAGATCACGAAGGACGGCGTGACGGTCGCGAAGAACATTGACTTCAAGGACAAGTTCGAGAACATGGGCGCGCAGCTCCTGCGCCAGGTCGCGAACAACACGAACGACGCTGCCGGCGACGGCACCACGTCTGCGACCGTCCTCACGCGCGCGATCTTCAGCGAAGGCTGCAAGAGCGTCGCGGCAGGCATGAACCCGACGGACCTGCGCCGTGGCATCCAAATGGCTGTCGACCACGTCGTCGACGAGCTCGCGAAGCTGTCGCAGGACATTGACGACAAGCAAAAGGTCGCGCAGGTCGCGACGATCTCGGCGAACAGCGAAGTCGAGATCGGTCAGCTCATCAGCGATGCAATGGAGCGCGTGGGCAAAGAGGGCGTGATCACGGTCCAGGACGGCAAGACGCTGTACAACGAGCTCGAAGTCGTCGAAGGCATGAAGTTTGACCGCGGGTACATCTCGCCGTACTTTGTCACGGACAACAAGACGCAGTCGTGCGAGATGGAGAACCCGTACATCTTGCTCGTGGAGAAGAAGGTGTCGTCGCTCCAGGCGATCATCCCAGTGCTCGAGACTGTCGTGAAGCAACAGCGCCCGCTCTTGATCATCGCAGAGGACGTCGAGTCCGAGGCGCTCGCTGCGCTTGTGATCAACAAGATCCGCGGCGGTGTCAAGGTGTGCGCCGTGAAGGCGCCGGGCTTTGGCGACAACCGCAAGGCGTCGCTCCAGGACATGGCGGTGCTCACGGGCGCGACCGTTGTCTCGGAGGACCTTGGCCACCGCCTCGAGACGACGACGCCAGACATGCTCGGGTCGGCAAAGAAGGTCACGGTCACGAAGGACGACACGCTCATGCTCGACGGCGCTGGTCTCCCGGAGCTCGTGGACGAGCGCGCGAACCTCTTGCGCGCGTCGATCGAGTCGACGACGTCCGAGTATGAGAAGGAGAAGCTCCAGGAGCGTCTCGCGAAGCTCAGCGGCGGTGTCGCAGTCATCAAGGTCGGTGGCGCGAGCGAGGTCGAGGTCGGTGAGAAGAAGGACCGCGTCGTCGACGCGCTGAACGCGACGCGCGCTGCTGTCGCTGAAGGCATTGTCCCAGGCGGTGGCTCGGCGCTGCTCTGGTCGTCGCGCACGCTGCCGTCGCTGTACGAGAAGTGCGCGAACTTGGACCAGAAGGTCGGTGTGCAGATCATTGAGCGCGCGTGCCGTGCGCCTGTGACGCAGATCGCGAAGAACGCTGGCGAAGAAGGTGCAGTGATCGTCGGCAAGCTCCTTGAGAACGAGTCCAAGTACTTTGGCTTCAACGCGCAGTCGGGCAAGTTCGTCGACATGGTGCAGGAGGGCATCATTGACCCGACGAAGGTCGTGCGCACGGGTCTCGTCGACGCGTCGAGCGTGGCGTCGCTCATGATGACGGCCGAAGCGCTCATTGCCGACTTGCCAGAGGAGGCTGGCGCTGGTGCGATGCCCCCAATGGGCGGTATGGGCGGCATGGGTGGCATGGGCGGCATGGGCGGCTTCTAAGCAGCGCAGTCGTCTGTTGTCGACCTGCCTGCGACGCAGTCGAGCCGTTGTTGAGTGTCGTTGAAGCAGCGAGTGTAGCAGTCGTGAGTAGAAGGCGGCAGCGACTGTCATGATCGATCGAGCGAGCGACTGGTTGATTGGTCGTGCGGTCAGTCGGCTTCTGCTCGTCTGCTGCTGCGCTCGCGCGCTCGTTGCGTCAGTTTGGAAACCAGGAGACACACTCAGAGTGAGAGAAAGAGAGAGAGACCCCCACACAGCACACCAGTAATAGATGATTATTATGCCACCTGGTGCGTTCACCTTGCGCTCTCTTGTTCGTCCTTGGTCCTGGCCATGTCATCGAGTGGAGCACTGTTGCCAAGTGCTGGCAGGACTGTCCTGCTCCAAGCTAGTGCCGCCTCGGACTTGAGGCAATTGCGCTCTTGTCGACGCCAGCAACCAAGCGAATCGATATCCGCTGGATCTTGCTGCATGTCGCCGCTCGTCCAGGAGTTTGTGCTTGCCGTCATCGCAGCTGAGCAATTGAGGAGGCGCAATCGTACGCCTTGAGCAGCTTGAGTTGCAGAGCCAACGATGTTGGCTCACGTGGTGGGTTTGATGTGCATGCGATATGTGCCAGATCCAAGAGCGCTCTATTGAAAGTGATGACTGTCCTCCGCTCGTCGCGCTTCAAAAAACTGAGCCATTTCCAAACTCCCTCGTCACGCGTCAAGTGAGCCAAGTGATCCGCACGAGAGAGCGAGAGCGAGCGATGGCGTCGAGCGCTGCGAGCAACGGCGCGTTGCGTCAGCGCAAAGGAGGCGCCAGCAGTGGCAGCGCACCAACAGATGCCGATACAAACGGCAGCAGCAGCGGCAAGAAGAATGCGCTCACGCGCTCGCAGAGCTGGCACGAAGCAGCAGCTGGGCACGTGCTCTCGCGCCGGCGCTACTTTCTCCTCACGGGCGTGCTCCTTGGCATTGCGAGCATGTTTGTCGCCCGAGTCTTGTACTTGGACCAGCCGATCGAAGACATCATCCCGATCCCGTCTGAAACGGTGCGTGCCGCGTGTGTCTGACTGGCTGTTGCCAACACTACCACGACAGCAGCAGCTCACGCACTCACGCCTACTTGTGTCCAATGTCTCTACAGATGAAGCTCCTGGGCGAGAAGCTCAATAGCTTTGAGTGGTCGAAGCGCATGCGAGACGAGCTCTTTGAGTACCGCCCGTCGATCCTCAATAGCCTCGACGCGGAAGAGCGTCCGGGCGTTGGCCTCGCGCGCGACGAGCACATCCACGCGTACTCGCCGGTGGTGCTCATCCCTGGCTTCACGTCGACCGGTCTCGAGATCTGGACTGGGAGTGAGTGCAGCAAGTCGTACTTTCGCCAGCGCATGTGGGGCACTGCGCGCATGCTCCAACAGTTCATGATGAACCAAAAGTGCTGGCTCGAGCACGTCATGCTCAATCGCTCGACTGGCCTCGACCCAGAAGGCATCAAGCTCCGGCCAGCGAACGGCCTCGAAGCTGCAGACTACGTCATCGGTGGCTTCTGGGTCTGGGGCAAGATCATTGAGAACCTCGCCGACATTGGCTACGACAGCAACAGCATGTTCATGGCCGCGTACGACTGGCGCCTCGCGCCGTCGCTCCTCGAAGCGCGCGACCGGTACTTCACGAAGCTCAAGTACACGGTCGAGATGGCGAAAGCGTCGAACGACGACCGCAAAGTCGTGCTCGTGACGCACTCGTACGCGACGCAAGTGATCTACTACTTCCTCAAGTGGGTCGAGAGCGACCGCGGCGGCAAAGCGGGTCCGCAGTGGGTCGACGCGCATGTCGAAGCGTTCGTGAACATCGCAGGTCCGACGCTCGGGACGATCAAGTCGGTACGTTGTATGGATACATCGGTCATTGTTTGCTCCGTTTCTCGCTAGCTGACGACGCCCTTGTCATTGGCCTTGTGGCTCTCTCTTGCTGCTGCTGCTGCTGCTGCTCTTTGCCTACAGATCAGTGCGCTCATGTCCGGTGAGATGAAAGACACGGCAGAGCTCGGCGGTCTGTCCAAGTTCCTCGGGTTCTTCTTTGGTTCCCCAGCGCGCGCAGCACTGGCGCGGTCGTGGCCGAGTGTGTTCACGATGCTCCCGTTTGGCGGCGACGCGATCTGGGGCACAGCCTTATCGGCTCCAGACGACATTGCGTCGCGCTTTGCGATGCCACAAGCTGTTGCGGTGGCGGCGGACGACAATGACCAAAGCAGCAGCGACGCTGACGACGACAGTAGCGACACTGTCGTAGTCGACGCGACGCAGATCCCCGACCACATTGCGCGCCACGGGAGCAACGGCGGCGTGCTCACGTTCTCAAACAACACGCACGCAAACGTCACGGCGAGTGGGATCCACGCCGTTCTGGGGGACCTCGATGAGAACCTCGATGGCTTCAATGCCTGGTTCTCGACTGGGATTGCCTCGGATGACCCGACGTTGCCCAAGTACGACGACCCAAAGTTCTGGATCAACCCACTCGAGTCTGCGCTCCCGAACGCTCCGAACCTCAAGCTCTTTTGCTTCTACGGCGTCGGTAAGCCTGTTGAGCGCGGCTACGTCTACACTGTCAACACCGAGGTCGACGAAGAGGACGAAGCCGAAGGCGAGCTGGGCGAACCCGAGCGCGAGCGGCCGCGCAAGCGCATGGTGCCGTACATCCTCGACACAGAGTACAACGACTTGCCGTGGATCAAAGCTGGGATCCGGTACAGCGACGGCGACGGCACCGTGCCGCTCGTGTCGCTCGGGTTCATGTGCGCGCGCGGGTGGCGCGAGCGCAAGTTCAATCCCGGCGGCGTCGACGTGCGCATTCGCGAGTACAAGCACAACCCTGTGTCGATCATCTACGACCCGCGCGGCGGTCCAGCGACGTCGGACCACGTTGATATCATGGGGAACCACGAACTGATCAAAGACATCTTGCGCGTCGCTGGCAGAGCGTACGACGCTGTGCCAGAGCGCATCGAGTCGGACATTCGCGAGATCGCGAGTCGCATCCAGCTCGACTGATGCGCATCGTCGTGAGAGCGAGAGCGAGCGAGAGACTGGACGCAGACAAGTCATTCGTCTCAGGGCGCCAGTGAAGTAGGTAGTGGACGTCACATGAAGCGACACGACAAAAGATCCGATTTCACATGAAATGTGACATATATACAAAACCAAACAAATCCTGTTTATAACGGTTGAATCAATTGTTTGTATTGCAAACTGACCCGCGTAATATGCATAACTACCCGCTTTTCGGTGCGCGACACGACAAAAGATCCGATTTTATATCCGACACGTTGCGATGCATGTGCTTGCGAAGCTTGCGCTTATGACTTGACCCGCTCGTTGCTGTCTCTCGCATGATACTGCGCAAGATGTGTGTGTGTATATGTGTCTTGCTCCCGCTCTGTGTGTGTACGTGCAAGAGTGTTGGTGGTCATGGGTCCGTTCGCTCGCTCGTTTGCTTGAGCGTCATGTGATGGATGCGTGAGTGTCACGTTGAAGCGCGTGTGACCCAGACGGCGGAGAACAGCGAGTGCAGCCACCATCGAGTCCGGACGTCGCCCACTTGGCAACGCACACACACGCACACGCACTCGTCTGATCGAGCTACTAGTGCTGGTGGTCCTGAGAGCACGCACACACACAAACAAGCTGCGTCAGTTCCAAATCTGTTCCGAGACCTCGACACCACAGCACTGACTCCAGCATGGATCGCCGCGACAACAACAGCAACAGCAGCACAAGCAACGACACGAACGCCAGCTCGGACGCCCGAGGCGAGCGCTTGACGTACGTCCCTTTGTTCACGTCGAGTCAGCAGCGGTACCTCGAAGACATCTTCTTGCTCCCGCACCTCCAGACTGCTCCAAACACACCTGCAGTCTCTGCATCGAGCACTCCAGCGCCATCGCCGCCACCAGCAGCGTCAGTTCCACGCAGCTCATCGCTCACTGCGACTGCGCTTCCACCGCCACCACTGACCAAAGAGGAAGCACGCAAGCTGCGGAACCGCGAGTCAGCTGCCAAGTCACGGCAGCGTGCACAAGATACGATCCGGACACTCGAAGAGCGACTCGCAGTCGTGCAGCGGCGACATGAGTTCCTCAAGAGCGAAGTGCGGCGTCTCACGCAGACGCTCCAGACACGCACGACTGCAGCCGTTGCAGCTATGACGATCTCGACGACGACAGCTACGCGTCCAACGTTCTTGTGACACTGTTCGACGCCTGCATGTGGCCAAGAGGGAGAGAGAGAGAGAGTAGCCGTAGCACGTAGAGAAGACAATCAACCAAGTGTGACCACGTGAGCTCTGTGTATTGACAACAGTGTTAGCTCGTCAAGCCTAATGCCAAACACTGTCACTGCGCCGACGCGGCAGTGACAAGTGGCAAGCGACCTCAGTGCCTCCGCTCCTCGATCGTCATGGTAGAGAACAATCTGAGCCACAGCGTCCTAGACAGGAGACGATGACTACGAGTGCATGAAGTAAGCAAATGCAGGCTGCTCTGCTCCAGTTCGCTTCGCCCTTCACACTCACACTCACGCTCATGCCATGCGCCATCATCGTATGGATGTGTGTATGAGAGAGCGAGAACGCTGTTTACCGGCGTCCAAAGCGACCGCCGCCGCGGCGAAAGCCTCCACCACCGCGCGCGTACCCTTGCGCTTGCTGGTGCCCCATCATTGATGGCGGCGCCTGCTGTTGCTGGTGGCTGTATCCGCCACCGCCACGACCACCGCGCTGTTGGTGGAATGGACCAGACGACGGTTGCTGCTGGTTGTACGACGGCGGTGGCTGTTGCTGCTGGTTGTACGATGCAGGTGCTCTATGTGCGTACGGCGCATTGCTTGGTGGCGCACCGTAGTCACTGCTGTCGTACCCACTCGCGTGCGCTTGTTGGTGGTACGCACCAGGACCGCGCTGCTGCTGTCCTGAAGCGCCGGAGAACGAGCTATACCCACCGTACTGCTGTTGCTGCTGCTGCGATGGTGCAAGTCCCACGCCGCCAAAGGCGCGACCGCGGACATACGGCTGTGGCTTTGGACCGCTCATCGCGTACGATCCCATTGCCGCCGCTGGTGGCTGGCGATCATTGCCGTACCGCGATTCGCTACGTGCGCGCCATCCTGGCGCTTGACCGCTCTCAAACCGGCTGCGAGGCATCATCATGTCTGACGGCGGCGCGCGTGCCTGCTGCGGGCCAAAGTCTGGACTATAGTCACTGCGGTCGCTCCCATAGCTCGGTGCAGCACTGCGGTGGTGCGCTGGATAGCCGCCACTGCCACTCGCAGCAGCAGCAGACGCTGCGACCCGCACGTGGAGCGGCTGTCTAGACACGTAGCGGTGCGACGGCGCGTCCTCGTACGCGTCGTCATAGTCGCGACGGAACGGCGCACCACTGCCGCCACTACTGCGGTGACTGTGCGGCGCAGCACTGCGTGAGCTCGAGGTCGCGTATCGATGGTCACCACTGCCTCCTCCACTACTACTACTCCCAGCACCGCGGTGACTACTGCCATACCCACCGCCGCCACGACCACCGCGGAAGCTCCCACTGCCACTGCGACTCGCATACGACGACGAGGCCGCATGGTCCTGCTGCTTGGCATAGTACGGAGCTGCTGAGCCACTTCGCGACGACGACGACGACGATGGTGCTGGTCCAGCAGCAGACGCTGCGTCACTCGAGCCCCGCCGCATAGGCGACGCTTTCTTCCCAGGACTCGTTGCTGCTGCGCTCTTGCTCGCCATCATCTCACGCCAGAGCTTCTCAGCTTCGAGGATCAGCGACAGGATCCCGCGCTATATGTTGTTAGCCACAGTCATAGAGATGCCATAGGTCAGTATGCGAATTATCAGTGTCGCTTGTAACAAAGACATGAAGAGGACCCCAGAGCGACTAGCAACGCGTACCTGCTGCGCGATTGCGTCGGCGTCGGTCGTGACGCGCATCGCAGGGATCTTCATGTTCTCGAGCGAGATCTGCTGCGCTTTGAGCGCACTCGCGCGGTCAAACCCTGTGATCTCAATGAACTGCTGCTGCGACATCTGACACCGCGCGACAAACTCGCGGCGCTGGTCCGCGTGCTGCGTCTTGACTGTGAGGACCTCGGGTTCTGGTGCATTCGCTGCAAGGAGCTGCTGCTCGACAGCAGCGTGGCGCGCACAGAGCTCGCTCCCTTCTTTCATCTGCATCCCCACGAGGTCTTGCCAGCGATAGAGCGTCGCACGATCGCGAGCGCGCTGCTGCGCACTCAGGTCCTTCACGCCTTGGAACACCGCGTTGTCCCGAAGGACGTCCGAGAGCTGGTCGAGGAGGTCGTTTGGGATCTCGACGTGGTGCGTCCCAGGACTGAGCGTGTCAAAGAGCAAGTGCGGGCAGTCGCGAATGACTGGCAGCGCCGTCGGGATCGCGTGAAAGAACTGCGTGGGTGCGCTCTCCGAGGCTTTCACGCGCTTGCTCGCGTCGTCTGACTCGAGAGACGCTGCGTCGCGCTTCTTCCTGCTCGATGGCGCGTCGGTCGTGCCGGTCTTGTCGACAAACGCAAGCCCAGGGTCCAGGTCGATCACAGGCTCGACTGGTGTGGCAGTCTTACTAGGCTCGGAGGCACTAGGCACAGCAGCAGTCGCAGGCAAAGCAGCCACAGTGGCGTGCGTAAGAGGAGCCACAGCAGGTGTCGAGGCAACAGCCACAGGAGCAGCAGGCGCCACTGAGGCTGGAGGCACTACAGCAGGAGGCGCTACTGAGGCAGCCGATGGGACAGCAGCAGACGGTGCCACTGAGGCAGGCGGCTGTGGCGCTGGCACTAAAGGACCCACTGCTGCTGCTGGCACTGGCACTTGCGCTTGAAGCGTCTCGAGCGTCATCGACGGCTCAATGTGCGCAACGACAAACGCGTGGAAGCGCGGCCAGAGTGCGTCGCGGTCGCCACTTGCGACGGCTGCGAGTGCGCGGAGAAAGACTTTGCGCGCGTTCGAGAACTTCTTGCGCTCGACGCAGAACGCGGCGTACTGGAGCCACAGACTCACGCTCGCGCCTGCCACTGGGCAGCTCACTGCGCTCTCAAACACTTTTGTTGCTTGCTTGAACTGCCGCAACGCGATCTCGAGCGCTGCGTACTGACTGTAGAGCGCCGTCACGAGCGCGACGCCGCGCGCGTACAGTGCTGCGTCGCTCGCTGCGAGCTGGTGGACCGTTGCGACCCAAGACGCGATCGTCTCGTCGACTGCTTTGCGTGCGTCATTCACTTTTTCGTACTGCAGTAGAAGGAGAAGGAGGAGGAGGTGTGCAGTGGCAATGGACACATGCACAGGCAGGTACAGATAGACACAGATCCTTGTACAGTCAGTCCATCTGTGCTGCTGCTGCTGCTGCTATGAACGAGTGATGCAGAGCCGTTTACTGATGAGGCACACGCAAGCGACATACGCAAGACGTACGTTGCTAGTGTGGATGAGCTCCTTGGCTTTTGCGACGACTGCTGCGGGGTCCCACGCAGCCAGTGCTGCTGCTGCTGCAGTCGTCGTCGTAGTCATGGCCGCGAGTGGCGGGTGTGGACGAAAGAGCAAGGGAGGGAGGGGAAGAAGAGAGGAGGAAGACTTGGAAATTGGACTGCACTCGTGAGCAGCGCGAGACGTGTCCACGAGCGTGAGCGTGAGCGCACAGAGGAAGGCGTTGATCGAGAGAGTACGAGAGCAATGGAGCTGCACGCGCGAGTTGCCGTCGCTTCCGCCTCGTTTGTTCGTTCGTTGGCGCCTTGTGTGTGGTCTGAAAGTCTGCGGTCTTCGGCAAACTGCGAATGTACCGTTTTGTATGGTACAATCAACTCGAATGTACCAATAGATACGGTACATCGAATTTATGAGAAGAGGAACTGTACGATGCGAGCAAAGCTCTCATCACGAGCATCCTCGAGTTTGTCGCCGCGTCTTCGACCTCTGCTCTCAAGCGACCGAGGCTCGAAGGACTTCGGCTGTTGGAGATCTGAAACCCAGAGGTGTCGGTGATAACGAGAGCCTCAGAGCTCGTCGCGACGATGATCAGAGCACTTGCGAGCGATGGAGGCAAGAGGGAGACACCGTGCGTATGGTACAAAAGGAAGGACATCGAGTTGGTTCATTCGAGTTGGAGATGAGTGTGGCTTCAAGAGCCACGCACTTCCACACACAGGTGTCGCACATAGAGATAGCAAGAGGGGTCTACTTAGTACGCATCGACCTTGCCGATTTTCGACTTGTCTGCGGTCGAGAGCGAGCTGAAGTCGAGGTCCGACGTCCGCGTGCTCTCACTGCCAGCGATGTCGAGCTCCTCGTCGCAGTCCTCGTCATCGGCGATCGGGAGCTCGTCGTCGCAGTCTTCGTCCGCACCGACTGAGCCAGTCTTCGAGTCGGCGATCGGGAGTTCATCGTCACAGTCTTCGTCGTCCGCGATCGGGAGCTCGTCGTCGCAGTCCTCACTCGCGCCAGTGTCGGCGTCGCCACCGATCTCACCGCCTGAAGCTGGCGACGGCGTCGAGTACTCGTCGTCGTCACCGGTGCTTGGTGCCTGCGTCGCTGGCTTTGGCGTCTTTGAGCTCGATGACTTGGTCGGCTTCGGTGTCTTGCTGCCGCTCGACGGCTTTGTCGTTGTGGCTGGCGCCTTGGTGCCAGTCGATGGCTTCATCGTGGCCACTGGTGCCTTCGTGGTCGGGTCCGCGTCCGAGCCTATGGAGCCGGCGTCCGAGTCCGCGATTGGGAGCTCATCGTCGCAGTCCTCGTCGTCTGCGATCGGAAGGTCGTCGTCACAGTCCTCATCGGCACCGACCGAGCCAGCGTCCGAGTCGGCGATCGGGAGTTCGTCATCGCAGTCCTCGTCGTCGTAGTCGTCGCCAGTCGACGGCGCCGTGGTCTTGTTCGCCGGTGCTGGCGTCTTGCTGACAGGCGTCACGCTCGGCGTCGTAGCACCCGAACCGCCCGAACCGCCCTCGAGCGGCGCACAGTTGATGTACGCTTGCCAGGTCGACGAGTGCAGTGCGAGCCAGTAGATCTTGAGCATGCTCGCGCCAGTGCACTTGGACTTGTCGTACGGAAGCTTCGCTGGCGCCGCTGGGTAGTTTGCCGCGCAGTTGTCGTTGCTGAACGCCAAATTGTTGTCACACCAGACTTCACACGGACCCTGGTGTGATGGCGTGAAGCCTTCCGATGCGCTGTGTGCCCACTCAACGTACTGAGCTGGGAGCGGCTGCTTCGCACCGGTGGCGCTCGTGACGCCGCACTCTTTGCTCGCGCCGCTGATGAACGTCGCCTTGGCGTCGACGAGGGCTTTCACAGACTTGTACGAGCTCGCCTTGAGCGCCGCCGTGAACGCCTTTGTGTTTGATGCTGGGTCGGTCGTGAACGACATACCAGTCGGCGCCGTGAGCGTCTTGGGACCGTCCATCGTCGCGCAGAACTGCGTCGGGTCGCCGTTGATCGCGAACGTGACCTTGGGCACTGCCATGTAGCCATGGGCGTTCACGAGCGGAGCCGCTGCGAGCACAGTGAGGACACCGGCGAGCGTAATCTTGGATGGCGCCAGCATGATGGAGGGAGAGTGTGGGGATGCAAGTGGTTGATTCTGGAGCGCAAGCGCGAACGGGCGAATCGGCGAATGAGCAGCTCGGAGCATGTCGAGCATCCATCCCGAGCTCTTCAGACACACACAACAGAGAGATAGAGCGGGTGGTGGGAGCGAGCGAGCTTGAGCTCGATCATGTGGTCGCACGGCACGAGGAAGCTTCGGACATGCCACCTGTTTCGCCAGTGCGCTCCTCAGCATCAACGATAGAGAGTCAGACACGTGCTGACTTGTTGTCGCGCAAATTCGATTTGTTGGCAGGAATCGGACCAGACAATTCTACTTGGGATAGATCCGAGACTGCTTTTCGTTCGCTGCGCTTGAAAGGTGTCCGTTTGCTCAGCGTCAGCCAGCTGCTGCAGCCGATCAGCGCGGCCGCGATGACGGCCACAGAGGGCTTGACTCGACGCTCTTTCGAACTCTTACTTTTGCTTCCTCCTCGTCGCTATCGCTGTCGTCGCATGCGATCGCGAATGGCGGGGGCTCAAAGTGCATCCTTTGCATTGCAGCGCACACGTCGCCGGCCGACATCACGTCGCTTTGCGTGCAGCCGCATGGTCGCGGGGAACGAGCATGTCGTCGATCGATCGATCCTCATCAATCCGTTCACATCCTCGCAAGCCATTGCTGCTGCTGTTGTTGTTGTTGGCAGCTTGCTTATCGGTTGTGTGGCCACGTAACTGCAGACGACTTGCACAGCGAGAGCAAACCACATCGCTGTCGAAGTGGTTAGCACTTAGAGCATTTATGAGCCTGGGCACCAGCTCCAGGTACTTTGCCCTCCCGCATTACGGCGACACCTCTTGAGCGTCGACTGAGAATGCGTCTTGCTCGCTCGCATCGAGATGCCCACTTGACATAGCACTCAACTTTGACGGGCGCATGATGAAAGCTTCGTAAGACGCGATGAGCTTGCACGAGCTAAGTGTTTGCGAGCAAAGCCAAGCAAGAAGAGCAACAACAACGCGCTTGTTGCGAGTGCTTACACTTCGTCGGCAGTCAGCGCTGTAAACAAGTGTCGTTTCGTGCAGCTGTTTGTCACGACCAGCTGGTTTTGCGGAACACTCGGTCGCCGATCTCAAGAGCTCCATGTGCATCCTCGTTGCGCTCTCTCTCTTTCGCATGAATGCTTGCGATCGGTCACGCGTGCTGTGTGAGTGAGATCCAGGTGGTGTAGAGCGGAAGAGGAGCCTTCAGGAGTGTGATGTGTCTGCCCTGCTCACTCACCCACCTCACCGCAAGCTGCGCTGCGCTAGCACCTCGCCACGCTCGAGTCGGTTCATTCGCAATCTCGCTTCCTACTGCATCAAGCACATCGACGCACCACCGCCACCACACTCCATCAAGTCACGATGAACGCCGCCCTTTGCTCTGTCCTCGTTGCCGCTGTGCTCGTCTCGAGCGTGAACGCCCACGGTCAGATGACCGAGCCCAAGCCACGTCCAGTGACCGACTCGTTCCGTGCGGCTGCCGGTGCGCTCAAGAACGCGGGCAATGATGAGCTCCAGTGGGCACCGCTCGAGAACCTG